>VDFB02094726.1:0-96112 GCA_007258455.2 Sequoia sempervirens
CGGTGGAAGGGAGAAGATATAAGCATAGGATGGAACTGGAAGATTATTGGGCAAATGCTGCCGATGAATATGAAATCAGACGGAAGATGTGGTCCAGGATGTCCTTGGATTTCATGAGAACAATTGAATTCTGTCGAGTGCCGGACCAGCTACAAGATGATGGAAACCATGTCCAGCCGCGCTTTGAAGAAAGCAGACCTCTCCCTCCAGTGAAATGGTCAGAGCCAGAGCACGCAGACCTAGCCACCCTAATGAGGCCAGTGACGAAATATTCTTAGTGGTGGGTTGATGATCATATTCAGGAGTTGAGACAGAAGGGAATCACGCTCATGTATGACCTGTTGAGCGAATCAGAGTCATATTCCTCTAATGCTGGTGCATCCCAGCAGGACTTGGTCGGGATCGGAGAGAAAAGAAAAGAAATAATGCCAAGTGCAGAACCTGTTTCCAAGAGGCGTAAAGGAGAACCTTCTCGGTCAGCAGCTTCTAGGAACATTGACCAGTTGGTGGCTAATATAGACGACTCCTTGGTTGAAATGCTCGAACCTTTTGCAGCTCAGGAAGTAAACAATGAACCTATTCAACTAGATGATGAAGGGCCTGCGTCACCAACAGGCACAGAAATTTTAGGTTCAGACAATGACATGGAAGTCCGGGATAATGAATTAGAGGAAGGAATGATTTCCGCCCTCAGAGGGATAGTGGATATTCCAAATGAGGATGAGGTTCAAGTCGAGGATGGGATTGAATAGTCGACCATTCCAGACTGGCTGTTAGAAAGGATGAAAGTCCAGGTGCCTGCTGAGGCTCAACAAGAAGAAGAGGATGATACTGTCGATTTCTTGGCGAGATTAGAACAAGTTTCTATCAAGAAGCCTGCCAAGAAGTTCTCCATTCAAAGGAACGAGACAGGCAACCTTTCCGTGCACATTGCAGTGCCTACAGTGGACAAGCCACAGGACGAAATCACTCCACAAGAGTATGCTATAACCACTGTTGACCTTGGCCCGACATCGAAAGGTCAGGAAGTAGAAGAGTTAGATAATTCCGTCTCGACCATCAAGGTGAGACTGGAGAAAGAAGTCGCCAAGAAGGAGTACAAGAAGGAGGTCGAACATCTTAAGGCATATATCCAGCATTTGACCTAGCCACTTGATCAGGGCAATGCAACTGTTCCTCCTCTCCTCAATTCATCACAGGAGGTGACTAGGGAAGTTGAGCATGGAATGGTAACAGCCAGGGAAGCACAAAACTGGATGGCAAGTGAAGGCACGGAAGCGGCCTTGTTCATGGAAAAGTTGGCGCTTGCTTATGGACGAACCTCTTCGTTTCTTTCCAGGTTGATGGACATGGCGGAAGCATGGGATGGTATCCCGGATATGCAAGAAAGGCTTATTCCGAGCCTTAGAATTTTGAAGAGCACTCCGAGGGAGGAGTTAGTTGATAAAAAGGTGATTGCTGCAAGGGCAGCATATGATTTTCATCACTGGTTCTGGGCAGTGACAATACGAGAAGAAGTCTTGGAGAAGGCAAGAATCGATGGGCTTGGAATTGAAGAACAGGTCAAGAAAATCCAGGAGAAGATGTGCATGATAACTACAGATGTGTTCGACCGTGAAATCATCCGGGAGAACGACATGCAGTTAGAGAGACTGAAGCATAAAGTTCAAGAAACTTTCTTCTCGACCACTGGACCATTTTCGAAGCAGGACTTTGCGAGAGTGGCAAGACTCTCATCCATTCGAAAGGATTTTGAGAAGCAGGAGGTAGATTGGGAAGGTACTTTTGCTAGATGTGTCGAGAAGTTGGACGGACTTGAATTCCGGATCAGCATGTTGCCACCTGTCACGATGGACGAGGTCATTGCAGTAGTGTCCAGATTCACCAAGCACAATGCTATTCAGATGGATAAGGACGCCTCTCCTTGATAATAGCTGGAACTGCCACTTTTCTGATAGTTTTTTGATGTTTAACTCTTGTTGTTTTGGGAAACCCTAATTAGGGTTTGGTTGTAACAATCTGGGCCGTTAATCTTGTTTAAATCTCGGCCGTCTATTTCATTTTTGGAGCTCTATATAAACTAGTGCTCTCTCATTTTCATTTGGTGTGGAGACTGATTATGTATATTGTCGCATTGAGACTATTTTGAATGATAAAAGCTCTTGAGCATGATTTGCCTTGAATAACTTCTTATTGTTAAATAGTAATCGAGGTTACATATTATCTTCCGCCATAGATTAGAATTAAAGTTAGATTAGATAGAATTTACTTTGAAAAGTTGTTTAATTGAATGAAAGATTGATCGTATCGACTCATTGGTGAAGTGTAGCTCATACTTTCTTCGAATGGATGATTTTCATTCGATGCGTAAAGTTAGCCTGAGCTCTTAACTGTGGAAGCTTAACTTCAGCCTCATTCGAGGTTTGAATATTATTCTCACAACCCCTTGAAGATTGCACCCATTTTGCGTATGTTGTCCAACAGGAGGCGAAACAAAGTGTGGTTTATTTCTCTTCTCCGAGTCCTTACTGTCTCTTGAGTTCTTAGGCATAGACTAGATTCTCTGAACCCTATTCTTTTGCCATTTTTTTTGAGACCCGCAATTGGAAGTCCTAAAGTGAAGAAAGCCTTTAAAGATAAATCTCCTAAGTCCCGAACTTGTGAAAACTTTCTGCGTAAGTCCCCTTGTTTATTACCAGCATATCACAACGACCACTGAACTTATCCACACGTCGAGACCCGACTAAAGAAACCTTGGAATCGCCATATGATCTTCTTTGCAATCTTAGCATACGCGGTGGTTTTTCAAGAGAGGATAGAGTGTCTTTGGACATTTTTATTTTGATGTTTGGTGTGTCATAAAACATACATCAACAAGCAACAAGCAAAATAATATAACAGCAATAATTCTTCTATATAAAATATTGGAAATTCTTCACAGTAACAACTGAATTACAGGGGATGTTGATTCAATGAGGCTGCACAACTTACGAATATGAATAGAACAACTCATAATCAGGAGAAGATAAAACAGCATCTCATACCTATGTAATTACTATTTGCAGAGATCATTACTCCATCCAACTTAATGCAGCCCCCTTCCATTTCCTTCTATACTCTCCTCCAAACTCGATCCATAATAATCCTCCTTTACTTTGCTTTATTACCTCTCATTCTACCTTCCATGCTACGTGGGGATAGGGGCAGTTTTTCCATGTGCAAGGTGTTACTTTCTTTGTTTTAAAACCTCTTTACCCTTGTTGACAGCTGGCTGCAACTTTATGTGCTGTCTTCTCCCTTTGTTTTCTTTTTGCTTTAGGGAAGACAAGTATGAGGCTACGTACCTTTAAAGGTATGCCTTATATTGGTTTTTTTTAAAACATGTTGTTTTAATCAGAAATGAAAATTAATAGAAAATTCAACACAGTGAACAAAGAAACAGAATTTATCCTGGGAAAACCCTCCTTCTCAAGGGAGAAAAACCCAGCCAAAATATCTCTTATATATTGAATTTAAAGGAGCAGAAATCTGTTTACAATCTTGGCCACATACAAGGCCAATATAATGCAATAAATAATCACACCTCACTTAGATGCAAATACACAATTATGTGACTGCTCCTTAATGTCAATCTGCTTTATGCAATAATATGATCTGTTGTAGATGCACGAACTCCTTGATAAGTGCGAATGTCTCTTTAGAATAAAATCGATGATCAAAAGAATGAGCATCTCCTTCCATATATATAAAGTAAGGTGCCTCTTCACAAGCAAGGTCGGCCTCATTCAAGAACCAAGGCGACTTTTCAACTTGGGTCGGCCTTTAAAATAATATTATATATCATTTATTATTTCGATTTTGAGAAAAGGATATCTCCTGCAGCTAAAACATCAACAAAATACAATTGCCTCTCAGCTTGTGGGTCACACCTCAACCTTAATATTTTGTTTTTTTTAATTTTTAATTTTGTTTTCTTTTGTAAAAGGCATGGGTCCCACCACAATTTTTATCATATCTTTCAAGTAAAAGGGGATGAATATTTTTGAATTAGTATATTTTATTTTGATTATATCTTTTTTTCTTTTTTCTTTTTTTATTATATATATATTTTTTTTATTTACTTGCTCACATAAATATGAATATAAAATTATTAATAGTTAATAACTTTAACTTCTTATTGAGTTAATAATTAAATAATTAAGATAGTTCAATGTACCCTTCCTAATGCAGTATGCAACCTAGGAATAACGCTTTGTGCTCATGTGTGCTACTCTCACGCATAGTGCCCTTGTATGGCTAGACTCCCCTTTCCGATGATACTCTCTCTCTTTGGCGAGAGTGCGTAACTACCCTGTGACACTCCAAAATCAGGAATAACACTAGTCCATTACAATAATTAGTTTTAACAACTAACCGAAGCAACTTTTTATATATCCAGATAAACAACAGACGAGTCAACAATATAGAATTTTAGGGCCAACTGTTATGACAGTTAGGTTTCACATTCAGTTGAACATCCATATCAACATGACAATACAAAATTTAGGGCTAGGTTTCATACTCAGCTAAACATCTATACAAAATTTAGGGCTGGGTGTCAATTAGGGTTGTGACACTTGGAAACTTGGACTTGGAGAGTACCTATAAAATAAAATGAATTCAATGGGATTTTGAGGGCAGTGCCCCCAATGGGGTTGAGGGGCAGTGCCCCCATGGGGGTCTGGGGGCATCGCCCCCCAGCGGGGTAGAGGGGCAACACCCCTCATGGAAGTCTAGGGGCAGTGCCCCCATGGGGGTCTGGGGGCATCGCCCCCCAGCGGGGTAGAGGGGCAACACCCCTCATGGAAGTCTAGGGGCAACACCCCTAGTAGGGTTGAGGGGTAGCACCCCTTGTGGGGTTTGGGGGTAGCGCCCTTGACGCACTCCCTATCGCGATACAGGGTGGGTTCGAGGGGCGAAGCCCTGCCACCAAGCTCAAATTAAGACCTCCAAAACCACAAAAACCTTCATTGTGTACATCTTTTTTGCATTAACAAAAAACCCAAATTAAGACCATCAAAGCCACACAAACCGTCATGGAACGCATCATTTTGTTGAGCAAAAATTGAATCGAAATTGCCTTTAATCCAGCTGTGTGTTTCTTTTTGTTGAGCAGCCAAGTTTTTTTTTTAAAACTCTCCGAGTTTTTTTGAGAAACTTGCCAAAAACGTGGCGAGTTTTTCAAAAAAACTCGGCAAGTTTTTCTTAAATGGCCCAAAAACTTGGCCAGCCAAAAAACTCGCCGAGTTTTTGGCGAGTTTTTCATCTATGGGCACCACCACCATGGTGAATAGCTAGCACAGTATCCACTACTATAGCTCAACCTATCAAAGAATGATCTAACCTTTTAATTATGAAACAAATTGTTTATGCCCTAACATAATAAGTCTAGGGGTTGTACGAAAAGTAAAATTTTTCTAAATGCTAAAACCATTTAGCAATGGTGTAACTTTCCATTCCTTGTAAGTTTTTATGAAACACCTATTCAAAAAAAAAAGAAAAGAAAAGAAATTATATTGGTAATAGAAATAATTCATAAACATTGAAAAATATAATTGTAAATACCCAATAAAATCTTGCATTGTGGAATTGTATGACTTGGAGAACTCATTGGGACTTAGGTTATAGCCATATTGCTATCCCACAGCTTGCAACCACAATGAACAGCTAGCTAGATAACATTTTTTCCGTGAGAGCTAGTGTAGAGATTTTCTTCCCAAAGGATATCTTGTAACACCCATATGAAGCTAAGTAGAAATGCAAACATTGGGCCTTGTTGTGGATATCTAAAGAACGATATATTTTAAAAATCAATTTTTTTAAGGATACATATAAATCTTACAATAATATAAATGTAGTTTGTATTTTTGTATAATTGCTATTTTGATGTAATTTCAGATATGTGCAAGCATGGTCCGTACCTGGATCAGTCACTGGTAGTATGAACTATTATCGAGCAATATTCTGGGGATATTGGAACAGAAAGAAACCTCCAGTTAAATTGAATATTCCCGTGACTGTTATATGGGGAGAACTTGACAAATTTTTGGTGAATGAATTGGCAAATCTTCCAAGAGATATATTCTCCAAAGTTTCAGTTCTGCAAATTCCAAAGGTTTGTCTTTGTAACTTGTCTTGATCTAACATTTGTTGTGCAATGATAATATGTTCGATAATCTTATGCATTGATAAAAATTCAACAACTTCTGAAAATATAGAAAAATTCAAACATTCAATACAACAATAAGTCTTTGATTTCCAATAAACCTTTTGCACATCCTTCTAAATTTATTTTATCTTGTCTAGGATTTATTGGCTTCTCATAGGTGGATTGTATACTGTTTAATTTTTATGAAATAACTCACATTATGAATTTTCTGCATGTATTTAGTATCTTGTAATGTCCCCAATTGGGAACCTTGGAAATATATACAATGTTTTTTGTTTGTATTTTATGGTTATGGAAAAGATTGAAAACAAATGCTGAATCATGGAACTAAAACCTAAGTAATTTATGGTATGAAAGAAGCTGAAAATGAATGCCAATTCTATGCAATTTTGAATTTTATTTGATTTATAGAATACTGAAATGAAATACTGAATATGTCCTAAACCCTAAGTAATTTTATGGTATTTTATGATGATGCAAACTGAAGATTCCAACAAATATGTCAACAATAATGATTTCAGAATTTAATCCAAATATTCTTGCATTGAAATGACAGAGATTAACCGGCTGATCACATATCATGAAAACCTTCACACCTGGTTGCTAATAATAATGATTGGCAGTAACAGCTAAAATTGTCAGCATTAACCCTTGAACAGCTTATTTGTAAACCAGAGATATATCAATTTGGACAACTCTAACATATTCCTTACGAGTTATGTTAGTGACAGCAATTAATAAGTACAAACTACGGCAATAAAACATTAATTAGCAGCAACAAACAATTCTGAAATTGGACATCCAAAATGACAGTTTATTTCATGTAATATTCAGCAATACACTCACAGACTGTACGAATCATACCAGCAATTGGACAATGCTGCTATAGGGATCTGGCACAGGATATAGGCGAAGTTGCAGTAGTTACTAAATATCTGAATATCTGAATTGGTATGAGGAGGACTCCCAAGGACATTGACTGTAATTAGGATGGAACAGCAGCTGTCTAACATGTAGGGTGGCATCTATATAGTGCTTAAACCCTGCTGAAATCGCTGATATTAATTGTGAAATGAACATGGTGCTGGAAAATATGGATTTGAAATTTGCAAAAAATGGATAATATGCTGTATTGCTTGCAAATGTAAGTTGTTCCCAGCTGGAAGAAATTGCTACAATGAACTCCAATGCAATCCTTGAATAAAATCACCACCAAAGAGCAAGAGGGTTTTTGTCCTCAGGCCCGAAGTGGAAACTAGGAGGTTTT
The DNA here is from genome assembly GCA_007258455.2 of Sequoia sempervirens. Taxonomy (NCBI): domain Eukaryota; kingdom Viridiplantae; phylum Streptophyta; class Pinopsida; order Cupressales; family Cupressaceae; genus Sequoia; species Sequoia sempervirens. The sequence goes on from VDFB02094726.1 coordinate 7,476, forward strand.
TCATGCTTCGGATCTCAAACACCAAGGGTTTTCATCCTTGAATGCTCGAATCTGAAAATTGAATTTAAAGTAATGACAATGGATGATTTGCTTTGAGCACTTGTCTCTCCTTTATAGATACCCCTTTTGGCCCTTAATTACATTTAATTTTTACTTTTTTCTCTCTTTAAGTGTTTTAAAAGTACTTTTACGATAAAGTATTACATAGGCCTTATAATGTCTCATTGGATGGTTGTTAATAAAATAACTTTTAAATTTCCTTTATAAGAAGATGATTGGGCCCAATTTACAATGCTTTTAATAACTATTTCCCTTATTATGCCCCTTAGACTACATGAAATAAAATAGGCTACATGTCTTCAATTAATTCGTTCATTCTTGAGAAGGGAACCATTACATATCTTCTCTTGAAGAGTGAATACTCTCTTTTTGTGCTTCCATTTGTTATTTATAGAAATCCCTTCATAAGGACATATGGTATCTTTAATAATTTTTTAGTGTAAGATAGTGTCTATCTGGAGATATTTCTCGGTTGATTATCTATTGTTAATTATGTATTAGAATAATGATACAAAAAAGTGAATTTACACATGTTTGTAATGAATAACTTTCTTTTTCAGATTATCTCATAATGTAAATGCAGATGTAGCATTATAGACTTGGGAGATTAAATCATTAGATTTGGATAACTTCAGTAATAATAGAGCTTCCCTATGATGCTTGTCAAAATCAATTGGGTTGTTGCCAAGCTTATTTTTAATGCCTAGGATCATCATCCATCTAATGCTCAACAATAGTATCTTGTGACTAGATATTATAATTTTCTTGGTGAGTTTCTGTGCTTCTGATAGTACTAAAATTTGTATATTTGGCCATTTACCTAGCACCTTAGAAAATAAACTTTTTCCGAAACCCTAATCCTTTTGCAAAATTCATTCAGACTTAAAAATTCCTTAAGTTTTTATTGACAAAGTTTGGATTTTTACACAAAAATCAGACTTAGGGCAGAGAATAAAATATGGGAATACTTGGAACTTGTTGGCACTATTTGTGTGCCCTAGCTATGCATTGATTAAACTTTGACCCTTTTTTGTGACTCTTGCCTGCCCTTGTGATTGCGATCTTTTTGCGTCCTTTGAGAATGACTATGCAACTTCGTGCTTGCAGACTTTCAATCCTTAATGCTCGTGATTTTTTGTGATTGATCTGTGTCTAAAGAGAAAACCATGATGTATGTGACCTTTGTAAATTTTGTGACATGTTTGCAACTATGTAGAAATCGTGCCCTACTAATTGTGAACTCTAAAAAACAAGAAATGCCATGATTCTTCTCCATGATTTGTTGAAGATGCCTTCTTAGCTACCTACGATTCTCTCTTTTTGACTTCCTCCACAAGACTAAATAGTGGTTTTGATACCAATGTTTGTATGAACAAGGAAAAGAGATGAAGCAAAAAGACCAGCTCCTCATGGAGAGAGAACAACAATATATAGATCTAGAAATTTACCATCACAACCACCTCATGAATGGAAGTTCAATAACCTGATCAATGAGCTGCAACAAACTTATTTATTACATGCAAGTGTAAATACACATTATTATATTATTATTCTGGTATTATGTGTTTCCTGTTTTCATGAGTAGGAACTTTGTAATGTCCCCAAATTTGTGGTAAGGTGACTTAATTAATTTAATTGATTAAGTTGTCCAAAAATTAATATTATTTCAAAAAGATGACTTCCATTGATTATTTTAAATAGAATAGAGTGGAAATAATTAAATATTAAAAAGGTTACTGTTGACGGGTGTTTTATGACCGCACCAACACAGAATAAAGTTTCCCAACAGTTACTCTATCCTCTCTTGAACAAAATCTCCTGCATGCTAAGATTGCTAGAAAGATCATGCATTCAACTCCAAGGTTCCTTCATGCAGTGGATAGTCTCAGTTGGCTCGATGTGATTTGCTAGCATCTCAAGGGGGACTTATGTAATTGTTCAATCGAAGCTCAAAGAGAAAGGGGTTTTAACAATCTTCGAAAGATTTGTCAATGAAGCACAGGTTTCCTAAACTAACCAAAAAAGTACTGAATTTAAATGGCTGTAGGGATAGAAGATGCTATGATCTACTCTAAAGGCGGGACGTGGAGATCAACTTTCGCAAATTTCAACCAAGCTTTGCTTCGCCTCACTTCGGATAGCTTCCACAGAACCGGTGCAATCTTCAAAGGAGTAACTAGAGATATTCAAATCACGACTCAACATGTAAATACTATCACAATGATGCATACCAACATTCAAACCATAAACGAAGTTAGGTCCACGATATTCCAGTTGACCACGCAAGGCGAACCCATCGTCAGTGAGCCCGCTAGTGGTATGGATAAACGAAGCTTGCTCAAATTAAACACCGCATTCCACAACTACCATCAACTTGCATGAATTAAAATCTACTTTACTCTAAGTTCTACTTTAAGATTCTATGCGAATTAGAACGACGAAGAAGCCTCGCTAGCTACTCACAACAAAAGATGGAACCACAAGCAATGATAACTCTTTTTATTATGAGAGTGTTCACAACAACTTCTTACAAAGCATTCAAATTGAAAACTTTCCTTCCTTTTCAATCGAAGCTATTTGCTTCTCTATGCTATATCTCTCAACTCTATGATCTATCTCTAATCTTTAATGAATTACAAATGAGGGGGGATACCCCTTTTATAGTTGGCCAAATCCAATGGACGACTTGTTGGTGTACGTTTTATCATCCACCGAGCACACAGAATAAAATGTCCAAAGACACTCTATCCTCTCTTGAACAAAGTCACCGCGTATGCTAAGATTGCGAGAAGATCATATGGCGACTCCAAGGTTTCTTTCGTCAGGTCTTGACATGTGGATAAGCTCAATGGGCGTTGTGATTTGCTGGTAATACACAAAGGGACTTACGTTAAAGAATTCTTCACAAGTTCGGGACTTAGACGGATTTATCATTAAAGGCTTCTTCGGTTGAAACTTTCAGTTTGGATCTCAAAAAATTTGCAAAAAGATAAGGGTTTAGAGGGTCTATTCTACGCCTAGGAATTTAAGAGACAATAAAGATTCGGTGAAAGGAGTAACCACGCTTTGTTTCGCCTCCCTGGGACAACTACGCAAAGTGGGTGTAATCTTCAAAGGGTGTGATTATAATTTTCAAGCCTCGAATGAGACTGAAGTTAGGCATCCACAATCACAAGCTCAGGCTAACTTTATGCATCAAATGCAAATCATCCATCCGAAGAAAGTATGAGCAATATTTCACCACTTAATCTATACGATCAATCTCGCATTCACTTAACAAACATTCAAAGCAAATTCTACTTAATTCTAATCTAATTCTAAGCTATGGTAGAAGAAGTTATGCAACCTTGCTTACTACTTGACAATAAAAGTGGTTCAAAGCAAATCATGCATAAGAGCTTTTATTATCGAAAATAGTCTCAATGCAACAATTTCATACACTGTCTCCACACAAATGAAAGTGAGAGATCACAAGTTTAAATAGAGTTTTCAAAATCAAATGAAAGGCCAAGATTAAAACAACATCAATGACCAAGATTAATAGAACCCAACCCTAGTTAGGGTTGCCCAAAATAACATCAGTTGACAACCAACAAACAAGTAGTAACAAGTAGTGAAGTGGCAGTTGGAGCTATCTTCGAGGGAAGGCGTCCCTATCTTCTTGGGCAACATTGTGCTCGATGAATCTGGACATGACTGTGACAACTTCCTCCATCGTGACTTGCGGTAGCATGCTTATCCTGAATTCAAGCCCGTCCAAATCCTCAGCACATTTGGCGAAGGTGCTCTCCCAATCCGCTTCTTGTCAAACAAAATCATTCTGGATGGACAAGAGATTTGCCACTTTTGCGAAATCTTGTCTTAGAATTGGCCTAGTAGCAGGGAAGAAAACTTCCTGAACCTTATGCTTCAACCTTTCCAGTTGCATGTCGTTTTCCCGGACAATCTCTTGGTCAAACACATCTGCAGCTATCATGTAAATCTTCTCCTGGATTTCTTTAACTTGCTCCTCAACTCTGAGCCCATCTGCCTTTTCCTTCTTTAGAATCTCCCTCCGTATTGTCACTACCCAAAACCAATGGTGAAAATCATAAGCTGCTCTTGCAACAATCACCTTTCCTTTGAGCAATTCTTCCCTTGGAATGCCCTTCAGTACTTTGAGGCATGGAATGAGCCTCTCCTGAATGTCTGGAAGGTTGTCCCAAGTTTCCACCATGTCAACCAATTTTGAAAGAAAAGAAGAAGTTTGTTTGTAGGCAAGTACCAATTTCTCCATAAACGAGGCTGCTTTTGTGCCCTCGCCTACCATCCATTCCTGGGCCTCCTTGGCCATGACCATCCCTTGCTCCACATCCTTGGCCATCTCTTGCAAGGAATTGAGAAGAGGAGGAGCTACTGCATCACCTTGATTGAGTGGCTGGGTCAGATGCCGTATATACTCCTTCAGGCGTTCGACTTCCCTTTTGTATTCCTTTTTCGCCACTTCTTTTTCCAATCTCGCCTTGATAGTTGAGACAGAATTATTCAGTTCTTCCACTTCTTGGCCTTTTGTTGTTTGGCCAAGGTCTATAGTGGTTATGGCGTATTCTTGGGGAGTGATCTCATCCTGTGCTTTATCCATTGTTGGTACTGCGATATGTATGGAACGGCCACCAGCCTCGTCCCTCTGAATGGTGGAAAATTTCTTGGCAGGTTTCTTAGTAGCAACCTATTCCAACCTTGCCAAGAAGTCCGCAGTATCATCTTCTTCTTGGACTTCGATTGGTGCCTGAATCTTCATCCTCTCTATCAGCCATTCCGAAATGGTAGGCTGCTCGATGCCATCTTCCTCCTGAACGTTCCCGTCATTTGGAATATCCAAGACTCCTCTGAGGGCCGAAATCATTCCCTCTTCGAAGTCATCATTTTGGACTTCCATTTCATTATCCGAACCCAGTATTTCTGTGCCTATAGGAGACGAGGGCTCATCGTTATCCAACTCGATTAGCTCATTGTTCTCTTCCTGAATTGCAGAAGGTCTCATCATTTCAGCCAAGGATTCATCTGCGTTGGCCACCAGCTCATCAATATTACGAGACGTTGTGGAACGAGATGGTTCTATCCTTTGTCGTTTTGGAGCAGGCTCCATGCTTGCAACTACTTCTTTCCTCTTCTCGCCAATCTCAACTAAATCATCATGATCGGATGTGCCAGCATTGGAGGAGTATGACTCCGTCTTGCTCAGTAAATCATACGCGAGCGTCACTCTTTTCTGCCTCAACTCCTGGACCTGATAGTCAACCCACCACTAAGAGTACTTAATCACTGGTCTCATTAATGTCGCCAAATTTGAATCCGCAGGCTCTGACCACTTCACGGAAGGAAGAGGTCGGTTCTCCTCGAAGCGCGGTTGGACATAATTTCCATCATCCTACAATAGATCGGGCACCCGACAAAGTTTGGTTGCCCTCATAAAGTCCACTGGCATTCTAGACCATAATCTTCTCCTGATTTCATACTCATTAGCGGCGTTCGCCCAAAAGTCCTCCAACTCCACCCTGTGCTTATATCTTCTCCCATCTACGACTCGAATATGATGACGTGGGTCAAAATTAGCCTTGGACTTATAGGCTGTGAACGGGTACCGCTGGATTTCTAGCTGGGCACTCTCGGCTGCTTGCGCCGACGGACAGGACTCCAACATGTTCCCAATAAAGAATGGGAATGTAACAGCCGTCTTCTTACTTGGCCTTTGGATGTTTTGGTATTCTTCCAGCTGCCTCAGGACTTCAAGCAAAATCATCCGATTTGTTGGATAAATAGGCAACTTGTAAGGATTTCCAGTGAATCCTTGGATCCTGACATATGTAAATTTTGGAAACTGGATAAACCAGGATCCATACCTACTAATCAAACTTTTTGCTTCGTGACTTAGCCTTTGGCACCTTGCGGATTGCCAGCTATCCTGTTCAGCATCAAAATGATGTCCCCATAATCTTCTTTAAAATCTGTCCACCGTGACTTCTTAGGCATCTTCTTCGTGGATGGTCTAGGCTTCTCTAGCCATGCCTTATTAACATTTGTGGTGCACAACTTAGACTGGCTATCATACAATCCCTTGGCTTCCTCGGTTTTGTAGATGGTATGGGAATGTGCTGGGATGCCAAATGTCTCCTGTATTGCTACCTTGCCTAGGTGAGCCAAAACCTTTTTGTCAGGTGCAATAATTTGTCTCTTCTGAGTATTGTAATGGATGGCACATTCTACCATCAACTCGACACAGTCCACTACAGGTGGGAATCCAGCTGGTTGGAAAATTCCATTTCTCACCATCCGCCTGGTGATTGGTGTCGGTAGTCCAGCATGTCCATATACTCTCTTCTTGAACTCTACAATGCCTACATGTCCTAGATCAGTGTCTGCAACATTTTTTCCATTTTGAATTTATTTTTGACTCACTGTACCCCCTTACTGGAAAACTTCATTGGCACCTTCTTCGATGACTCTCCTGCTGTGGTCATTAACCTGCGGTAAAAGTACTAACATTAATACAAAGACTTTAAAATAATTCATTCTTGTGCCTTGTGTTTGAATATTTTACTTTTAGCTCATTAAAATATTAAATCTCTGCAAAAAAGCAAGCTAAAAGTAAATGAATTTGATTGAAATTTAGCTAGAACTTAGCTAGAATGAAAAAGATAGAAGGAGAAATGATGAATTTATCCAATTGAACGTCAAACCTCAGGAAAAAAACTTCTGGCTGCAAATCAGATTCAAACTTCGAGAATTTAATCAAAAAATCAAGTGACAAAGTGCGCTTGTCTTGCTAAGAAATTCGACTTTCAGCCAAGAACTTCTTCACTTCTTCGAAAAATTGCTTCTTCAGCAATGAAAATTATTCCTTCCTTTGAGAAAATTGATCTTGCCTGTGGTAGAATTGATCGTCTTACAATTTCGAGAGATTAATCTTCTCTTCAGCTAAGTCTGTGAAAAATGAGTTGCTGAAACTCATTATAATGCTGAAGAATTCAATTTATTTTAGCAACTGCCTCTTTCTCTCTCGATTTTGATTTGTTTTCTCTTCTTCTAACAAGCAAGTTTCTATTTTTTTTTTAAAAGACTCCATGGTGAGCTTATCTAGGCAAATCTCCTTGATTTTCCAAAATTCGATTTTTGTTAGATGTTTATCTTTAATTTTCAAAATTTTGACAAAAAACATTAAATGTCTAATTAAATTCGAATTTTCCAAGTTTTAATTCATGGTGAATTTAATTTTGCCCATGGATTTTCTCTTCGTCTGGAGCAATTTATTTTCTTCCGATACATCTTTGGCGAATTTTATTTTGTCCAAGGCATTTTATATTTCTAAGTATTGGAAATAAATTATTAAAATGTTAAAATATTTAATTTATTTCCAAACTGTTTGCTTTTGGACCCATGGCTATTTTAATTTTTTTTCTTTTTTCTTTGGCTAAATGTTTATATTCCAAATTTATTTCGATTTTCGTCTAGCCAAGTTAAAATTTTAGCCATCTCGTCAATAAATGTTACGTCGGATCCTCATTTTCTTCTGCCATGGCGGACTTCAAATTGTGCCGGGCACATTTTCTCATGTTGCAATCAATTTTTCTCTTGCTTGGATGAATTTCTCTAGGCAAAGTATATGTTTGGATGTCTTCTTTAGGCAAGATTTCATGATACTTAGACAATTTTAACCTCTTTGGCCTAGGGTAGACTTTCTTGCCTTTTGCCATGTACATTTTCCTCTGTGCACTAAGTCAAATTCACCAATTTTTCCCTAGGCATTCATACTTAGGCGATTTTTTTTTTTAATCTTTCCTCTCCTATTGATGCTAGGCGGACTTCACACTGCCATGGCCTTTCACACTCATACTTAGCCAAAATTCGCATTTTTCCCCCTGCTTAGGCCTCCATACTTAGACAAATTTTGGATTTTCCTTCCAAGGCATCAAATTATTAGCCAAAATTTTCAATTTTTTCTCTTCTTAGGCTGGGTAGACTTTCTAGATGTCTTGCCAAGGTGGGGCGGACTTTATAAATATTTTTCCATTCCTCTCTCAAGGCATGGCGGACTTTGGAGGTGCCATGCCAAGTCAAGGGCAGACTTCCTTGTGCCTTAGCCATTTTCTATCAAGGCAAGGGCGGATTTTGCTTGGTCTTGGACGTCCCTCATTTCTCTCCAGTTGATGGCGAACTTTTCCTACTCATACTTCCCTTCTTTCTAGGGTGGACTTCCAAGAGTCTTTGCCATCTTCCTCAAGGCTTGGGCGGAATTTGAAGGGTCTTTGCCATCTTTACTTCCAAGGCATGGTGGACTTTGGAACTGTCTTGCCATCTTTCCTTTATGGCAAGGGCGGACTTCATCACCCTTATGCCATGTCCCTCATTTTAAGGGCCAACATCTTCAATGGCTTGACATTCTCTTGATGGCGAATTTTTCCAGACTTAGGCAAATTTATCATGAATTTCATGCCCTTGGGGTGATTTTTTGGTGATTTTTCCCATGATTTTTGACTAATTTTTCCTGATTTTTCCATGCTTTTCCTGATTTTTGCTTGATTTTTCGATTTTCACTTTTATTTTTGAATGATTTTTTTAATTTTTTAGTTGATTTTTGGTTCTAAAGATGGAAACTGTTGTGACCTTTTCACACATCGCCCCATCTAAAATGGGGACCCCTAAATTTTTGCTCCGTTCTGGTCTTTTGTCTTTGGTTTTTGTCTTTCTCTCGTTCTGCTTCTTTTCTTCTATCTGCTTTCTGGGGACGTGTTGATGCGATTTTTGTGACCTCACCAACCGGTAGAACAAAGTTTCCAAATGGATACCCTATTCTCTCTTGAACAAAGTATTCAGCGTGCTAAGATTGCGAGTGAGATCATGCCTTCAACTCCAAGGTTCCTTAAATGCGAATAGACCCAATTTGGTTGATGTGTATATGCTGTGTTCTCACGAGGGGACTTACGTAGTTGTTCAGAATGCGTGTAGTAACAACCAATATATGCTTTTAAAGGGGATTTTTGCGCGAATGATTTGGCTTTCAAGTGCAAGCTTCCTAAAACTAACCAAAATTATGCGGAATTTGAATGGTTGCAGAGATTTCTAAAATCTAAAATCTAGTCTAAATGCAAAGGATGTTATGCTCAACTTGAATGAACTTCAACAAACATTGTCTAGCCTCCTGTTGGACAGCGTCAACAAAGTAAGTGCAATCTTCAAAGGATGAAAATGATGTTCAAATCACGATTCAATAGTGCAACTACCATCACAACGATGCATAACTACCCATGAACCTTGATTGAAGTTAAGTACAAAATGTCCAGTTGACCACGCAAGACGTGCTTACCATCAGTAAGAACGTTAGTGGTATGGATAAAAGAAATTCACTTATATCGAGCATAAACATCCATGTCTAACTACTAGCATGAGATTAAGTCCCTAATTGAAGTCAAAGGAAGAAGAAACTTCACGAACTATTCAAAACAAAGTTTGAATTCACCATCAATGAAATGCTTTATTAAGAATAGCCTATGTGACAATCTCTTACAAAATTCTCAAAGGGAGAATTCCCCTTCTTCTTCAACAATGCAAATAAAAAAGTATCTACTCTCTATTCTACTTCAAATCCACTATATTCACTACACTCTGATTTTGACTATGACTACTAGAGTACAAATGAGGGGGACTCCCCCTTATATAGCTGGCAGGTCTCAACCGACGGCCCAGATCGAATTACAATGGAGGGCTCAGATCGAGCCACCTCAGCCCTAGACGAGTTTTCCCTAAAAACCGCCAGAAGGTGGAGGAGTGGCGTCATAAATGCTCCCAAAATAGAAGATTCCTCCTTTGACCACCATGAGCAATCAATGCCCACTATCCTTCTAGAAGATTCTCGTCCATGACCCAGATTCCTTTGCTCTTCTCTCTAACCGCGTACGCCATGAATCGTGCCAGCACTGCGTCAACCTCCTCCTCAGAAATTGATGGAGTAAGATTCAGCTGATACTCCAAGATGGCTACCATTTGCTCATGCTTCTCACAAGATTTTCCCCAAGTCTCGATAGAATCCTGCGTGCTCTGAATGATTGTTGAAAACGTGGAGATGTTTTCAAAATCCAACTGGGAAAATGTCCTCATCTCAGAAAAGAATGGCTGCAATCTTGCCCTTAGTCCTTCTGCATCTACCTCCTCATGAGTAAGCCTCCTTGCGAACACTGCCTCTAGCGTGTTGAGGATATTCTCGTGAATATTCTTCATAGCCTTTCTAATCTTGGAGGATTCCATAGCTGCAGTGTCAAAGAAACTCTTCCCTGTGAACGCTGCTGAATGCCACCCACGGAAATCGTACCTATCACCCGCTTGAATTACCCCTTCATTCACTAAAGTCTGCGTGGGCACACGCATCAAAACAGCAAGACGAGGGATGGTTTTGTCTTGAAAGATGTGGGTATCTCCCCAAGCTTGCTCAGCATCATCCAAGCGTGAAAGGATACCAGAAGCATTTTGGAATGCTGAGACAAGCTCCGCCATAAACTTTTCTGCCTCAGTGCGGACACCATTTATCCATTTATCTCCTTCTCGTATTGCCCTCTTCACTTCTTCAAGGCCGCTGATCGGCTCTCGTGGCAACTCTGGTGGAAGCTCTGCCGCTGGATTACCTTGAGCAAAAGGATGTGCGAGATTTTGCACATAATCAACCAACGCCTTGTGCTCTTTCTTCAATCTCTTGTACTTTCCTTCCTTCTTCACCAGCCTATCCTTCAATGCTTGAAACGAACTTTCAGCTTCTTCGACAACTTGCGCTCCTGAAGGGCGTCCCAACTCAATTGTGGTGATCGTGTACTTCTCCGGCATTGCATCACTCAAATCATGATCTTCCTTTGGGGCAGCGATATGAAGGCTGCGGGAACCTACCTCATTAGTTTCCATCCTCGTATACTTTCCTGCCCTCTTCCGCTTTGGCGATTTGCTTGTTCTGTTTAAGAGTTCTTCCATTTCAACTGCTAGGTCGGCGTCATCATCTTGGTCCCTTCTGATCGCCTGTGATAGCCAATTTCGTTGAATATCATAAATGATCAGGGGCTGCTCCTCAGTCGCTTCCACTTCCCGAACTTCTTCCCGAGCAGTATTTGGTTGAGGCTCAATTATCTCAACATTTTGATCACTTCCCTCGTGAGTCCCAACATCCTCCTCTCCGAAGGAAAAATCAAAGTGGGTGTCCATATCTGTTTCTTCCCCTTCATCTGGCTTACTGGCGGCTTCAGGATCATTGACACTCTGAGTATCTACTTCTCTCGGCATTGGTTGGTTAACTTCTCCAACCTCCAGCTCTTCATTTCTTTTGGCTCTTTGATCAGCAAACAATGAAACTTCACGCACACTGGAAGAATGAGATACCAGCTGAGTGGACGTTGTATCCTCCGACCCCTGCGGCTCTGGCTGAACGGGCCCCCTTCTGGATTCTGGACCTCGTGTGAGTTGCTTCTTCCTCTTCGCTAACACCAGCGGCCTTCTATCACCCATGGGGTCATACGTGAGGGCGACTGACCTTCTCCTTAATCTGTTAACACGCTCATCCACCCAAGCCCTCATAAAGGTCAAGACGGGAATAGACAGAGTGTCTAGATCTGCAATCTCTGGTTCGGCCCAATCTATTGGTGGCATCGGTGTGTTCTTCACTGCTTCATAATCCGGATGGGTGACCCTAGTATCCTTCTCAAGTTGATCTGGCACCTTAATCACCTCACATTCCCTGGTTAACTTTAGAGGCAGCCTTGAAAACATCCTTTTCCTAATTTCATCCTCGCTTCCAGCATTCGCCCAAAAGTCTTCCAGGTGAGCCTTGTGTTTGTATTCTTCTCCTTGGACCGTTCCAATCTTACCTCGAGGATCAAAACTTTGTCGGCTGGTATAAAGGGTCAACTTGTAGAATTTCAGTTCATCTTCGGCCTCCTTGGCTGCTTGTAAGGTAGGGCATTCTTCGAGTGAATTTCCCAACACAATGGGAAAGTGCAAGCCTCCCTTCTTCTTTCGCTTTATAATTTTGTCGTAGGCCACCAATTGCCTAGACAACTCGAGTAGTATCATTCTGTTGGTGGGGTACCTAGGTAGTTTGTATACATATGAATCGTACCCCAGCAGCCTCAAATAGGTAAATTTCAGGAATTGGACGAACCAACACCCATATTCTTCGATCAGCATCTGAGCCTCCTCGGATAACCTCTGTTGTAGCCTCTGCTGAAGGGTTCTTGTGATGTACATGGTAAAAGCATCATTCACTCTCTGAAAGTCACCAGTGTGAGTAAGATGTAACTGTCTGCAGGACTGGTGAATTTTGAACTGATTGTAGCCGCAGCCAATTGGCTCCTGGTACGCCAGTCCTCTATACTTGGTCATTCGAGCTAACATGTAAATGACATATGAGCTCATGTAAAATGTTTTTGTCCTCCTAAGATTCCAGAACTGTTCATCGATGTTATCACTTATCATCTGCGCCCAGTTCACTTGCTCGTTCCCCTCGAGCACTACACTGATGTAAAAGAACATCCATGGCTCGAATATGAATGACTGTGGGCTGCCATTAACTCTGCTGAGCAACCTAATGATGTCGCAGTACTCTTGCTTCAGCTCCTTTGAGATTATCTGTTTCGGTAGCCTGGCAGCAGGTGGCTTTGGCTTGCGCATCCATGAGGTGTTTATCCTTTTCATGCACTTCTCAAAGGTGGTGGCGTACATCTTGTCTGCCTTTGCCTTGGATTTATACAACATATTATCCGTAGCAATTATTCCAAACGCCTCGCCAATTGCATCGGGAGTGAAATTAGCCATGATCATACCATCCGGAGAGGTGATAGTCCGATCCTCGGAATTGTAGAAGTTGGCGCACTCTAGGATCAACTCGGGACAACGGACTGCTGGTTGGAAGCCTGCTGCTGCATACAATCCGCTCTTGACGATGTTGCTAGATGCATCCGTCGGAAGGTTGCCACCTTGCCCATACATCCTACGTATGAAGGCCTCGAGGTTGAAGGACCCGAGGTTGGTGTCCGTCAAATTGCCAAACTTTGACACGATCTTGGATTCTGGGATAAAAGGCTTCTTTAGACCCTTGATAATCGCCTGCCTGGAGGCGTTCTCTTTGACAGCTTCATTGTTAGCAGCCTTAGTTCCAGCCTTGCTAGTTCCAGCAGCGTCAGCCATTTGCAAAACAAAAAGCGAACATTACTGCATCAACCCTTTAAAACAACAATCACGTGAGGCGGCTGGCGGTTGGAGTTGGCTGCAAAAATAAAGTCAAGTTAGTATCCTTAGCAGCCAACTTTGACCTCTCAAGAATTAAAACTTCAACCTTCAACAACTTGCAGCCAAAGGAAATATTCAACTCCCCGCAAGAAATTAACTCGATCAATTTCAACTTCGGGAAAAGCGTCAAGTTTCAGCAATATTTAAATCAGCAACTTCGAATATTTAACATCGGCAAGCTTTCGAATTATAAATTACCAAGTTTGAAATCAGCTCTTCGACAGTTATACATCAGCAACTTCGAAGAGTTTAAATAAGTCCGAGAGTTTTAAACGAGCAAGTTTAAATCAGCAAGCCTCAACAATTTAAAATCAACTTTTCGAGAGTTATAAATCAGCAACTTCGAAAAGCAATCAAAAATTAGCACTTCGAAAATTATAAAACAGCAACTTCGAAGGCTTTAGCAAAAATTAAAATCAACATGCAGCAACTTTGGAAAATTTAAAGCTCAAGCCATTTCGAATTCTAACAATTTCGACCCTCAGCATAAATAAACGATTTCAGCTCTCAACTTCAAAAACATTTCAACTTTCAGCAAAATACAAAGTCTCAGCAACTTCGGGTACTTACCTCAGCAACGTGAAGAAATAAAAATGCTAAACCCTCAAGCTTTAAATCGCAGCACTTCGCAACTCCGAATCTCAGCAACTTCAAGAAATCAACTTTCAACAACTTCAATCTCTTGCAAAAATCGAACTTAGCACCTCACACTTTCAGCAACTCTCGAATTAAATCTCACAACTCAACTTGCCAGCATAAATTTCAACTTCGAATCTTGTGAGATGAGAATGAAAATCCTCAGAATTTTATAGCAAAAGACTGGTGCTAATTTTAGCAGATGCCTTTTATTCCCTTCATCATGACTGACGCGTTTGCTAAATTTAAAAGGGAATATTCCCGTCGTCTGGCAGTTGTTATGACAATTTGCTATTCGGGGAGATTCTTTCCTCGATTTAAATTTAAAATTTCCCTCCCGACTACCAGTAATCTTGAAAAACCATTTTTTTCTCCGATTTGAAATAATCCTAACTGCATATTTAAAATGGCATTTTTAATTTATTAAAATTTAATTTAAAAGCCATTTTAATTTATTTCTTCAACGCACTTTAAATATTCGATATCAACCGTCAAAACTGGCTAGGCATAATTTTATTTTCCATCCGTAATTGACTTCCAAAATAAATTCCCCGTGTTAAAATCATCCGAATTTTAAAATTTCATGGGTCAAAATCGAAAGTGGGAATTTAATATTAAACTCAGGAAAATAATTAAATAATTAAATTAATTAATTTCTCTGTCTTGGGCAAATTCACATTTAATTGCCTAGAGAAATTAATAAGTCTTCCAAAATTTTTTATTTTTCACCTTCAATCTCGCTTTTGGAAAAACTTAAACGCCTTTGGTGATTTTTTTTTTTTTTAAGAAAATCACCAGTGATTTTATGTATATCATAAAAGGGGGAGATATTTAATTTTTTTAAGCATTAATTTTTATTCATCACCCTTCTAACCAAAACGCCCACTAAGGTTATGATTTTATTTCCAATGTTTTATTAAAATCCAACCTCCTCTACCTTCAAAGGTGGGCGCAAATGCACCCATGAACATTTCATTTTAGACGTTCTCCTATCATCCTCATTCCAAGGTGCAAATGACTAACTAAGCTTTTGGTTTTCACGACTTAAAGAAATCTCTCACTCTTCTTTCAGAGAGAGGCGCAAATAGCTCTCAGAGCTTTCAGTTTTTTTACATGGGTGCATATGGTGGGTGGAGGTTTCAGCTTGGGGTGCATTTCAGTGGGCTAAGCTCTCATTTTAAACACTTAGAGATTTCCCCAACTTAATCTCTCAAGGCAAGGCACATTTAGGAGGTTGTGATTTTAGTTTCAATGCCTTTAAAATTTATCAATTTTCCATCCAAGCTGGGCGCACATGAGTGCTGAAGCTTTCAATCTTCTATACTTAGTGAATTCCCTTATCCACCTTTCAGCTAGGGCGCAAATGAAGCATGGAGTTTTTAATTCTGACCCTTAGGCGCGTACAAGAGGGTGGACTTTAAGTTTCACGCTTTGGACAATTCATTATTCTCCTCCTGAAGTAAGGCGCGAATGGCAGGTCATACTTTTAGTTTCATCATTTAGGACTTTTTCAACTCTCAACTTGTGATGGGCGCATTCAGAAGGGGAAGCTTTTAATTTTGAAGACTTGGGCGCATTTACCACATGGTACTTCCAGTTCAATCACTTTGCAAATTTTCCTAGTCTTCAATGCTCAGGGGCGCTTTTGTCATGTTGAACTTTCAGTTTGGGGGCGCATTTGGAACCCAGAGCTTTCAACTTTGGCCTAGGCGCAAATATCAAGTCAAGCTTTCGTTTTGGCTTGGGCGCATTTACTACCTGGAACTTTCATTTTGAAGAGGGGTGCAAATTGACCCATGGGCGTCCAATTTTAATACTTAGAACAATTTAGAAGTTTCTTGCAAAATGGGGGCGCATCCTTCATATCAAACTTTTAATCTATGTCTTAGGCGCATATGACATGTGATGCCTCCATTTTCAACTTAGGCGCAAATAACATGGACTTTTAATTCAATGCCTTAGCCAACTTTTAACCCTTAATCTCCTCAGGCGCATTTTCCATGTCAAGCATCTAGGCGCGTATTAGACCCCCTTCGTCTAATTTCATCATGTGCGTATTGAGAAGGGTCAACTTCCAGTTTCATGAGGGGGCGCATTTGAGGGGGTCAAGCATTCATCTTTAATGCCTTAGTGAAATTTTAAGTCCCTCTTTTTTCTGGGCGCAAAGAAGACCTTATGCTTTCATTTTGTTTGCCTTAGAAAATTTCTCAACTCAACTCCTTAGGATGGGCGCATTTGACCCCCTGAACTTTCATTCTTCAAGACTTAGACGTTTTTTATCCTCTCCACCTGCTTGGGCGCATATGCCAGACTGAGCATCAAGTTCTAAGCACTTAGAAATTTTCAATGTGACCTCTTCAAGTTAAGGTGCTAATAGAAGGGTGAGCTTTGAGTTTAAATGCCTTAGAAAATTTTAAATCACCCTCTCCCTCTTGGTGGGCGCATTTGGAGGTAGCTGCTTCCAATTTTAAGAGGGGCGCATTTAGACCCATAGACATCCATTTTTTTTTTGACTTAGGCGCATTTTGACTAGGCTACTTCCAACTTTCCAGACTTAGTGAATTTTCCGCCTCTGTTTAGCTTTCAAAGTGAGTTTCAATGCCGGACTTGAAATTTTATCCATTTTAGCAAATTCTTCGCCTTCTGCCAGATTTGAGTTGATTTTTCTTTGTCAACCCTAACTTGCCCCGACTTTCTATTTTTAGAAAGTTCCTTAAATCTTGCGCTGTCGACTGAATCCTGACTCCAGAAAGCTTGATTTTTGCCCTGCTCTGAATTTCAACTGATTGTTCTGTCAATACCTGATTCTTGTTTGCGCCTGCTATTTTTAGCAACCTGCTAAAAATAGAAATTACTCAGAAAGTGCTTAGATTTCACGTGTTGAATGCCTGAAGCATGGTGATTGTGACTGGATGCTGTTTGTGCTTGACCGTTGTGTTCTGCCCTTGATTTTAGGAAACCCTAATTGATCTGCTAAAAATAGCAATTATCTGATTCTTCATTCTCTGTAACTCGGTTTGCCTTGAAATTCGCGCCACAGATTACTTATCACATGTTTGTCTTGTACCCGTCGAGATCTGGTGTCAACCTGCCATTTATAGCTGCTTCTGAAGTGACTTACTATTTATAGTAAGTGCCTGTTTCTGAGACTTCCTTAGCTCCGTTTGTCTTGAAATCTGGACAGTGTGCCCATTGTTGGTGAATTTGCCCGTTGGCACTGCGCCTGCGATCAACTTTCTATTTATAGCCCGTGTCAAAGATACCTTACTAAAAATAGCAAGTCCTCCGATTGCCTTCAAATTTTGCCAGCAGACTCCCTGAAAGATGTCGACCATGATGGATACCTCAGTTTTGAGCATTTTGACCTCTGATTCCTCATTTTTAGTGCTGAAGCTTGAAACCCTAATTTTGTGCATGTTGCTCAGATGAGCTCCGTTTGACCTCGTTTCAGTTGCATGCTGGTCAGTTTGCAGTTTCGAAGTGCTAAGTGGCTGCCCAAGTGATACCTGCTAAAAATAGAAAGCGCCGAAAAGTGACCGACCGGCTGCCGGGTGATCTGTATGTCATATCGCCCGAAAAATTTAAAACCAAAACTCCAAGTTTTTCGGTGTTAAAATTTAGTTTTCAGTACGTCTGTGACAGCTGAAGATGCCGGAATATATGAAAATCGCGCGAAAAACGTGTATGCAAACCCTAATATCGGCCTCCGAAGGCTGGTGCTGAAAGTCGTCGTCCTGCTTTGCATGTCATATCACTGCGAAGGTCTTGAAAAACCCAGAAAGAATCTCAACATGCATCAGAGAATGTAGCATGTAGACCTTGAAATATGCTCTGGAAGCTGGACTGCTAAAAATAGCAAGTCGTCCATTTTTGCTCAAATTCTGTCAAAATGGACTCGAAATGTTCAAAATGCAAATGAAGTTGTCAAAATGTGAAAATCTTGAGGAAATCAACCCTAAACTGACACTTACCAAAAATAGAAAGTTGATAGAATCAGCTGAAAATTTAGGGGTTACTTGCTGAAAGCATCGTAATAGCAGCGTTAGGCTCAAAAGCTGACAAACCGACTCAATTTGACCTCAACGTGACCTAAAAGATGTGAAACCCTAATTTCAGTACTTGGCCAAATCTTACGTTCAAGCTCACTGGCAGGAGCATCCCGGAAAAGAAGCAGAACGAGAGAGAAAGACAAAAACTAAAGCCAAAAGGCCAGAACGGAGCAAAAATTTAGGGGTCCCCATTTTAGATGGGGCGATGTGTGAAAAGGTCACAACAGGACGTTCCTGTCAGCGAGCTTGAACGCAAAGATTCGACCAAGTCTGAAATTAGGGTTTCACATCTTTAGGTCACTTTGGGTCGAATTGAGTCGGTTTGTCAGCTTTTGAGCCTAACACTGCTATTACGATGCTTTCAGCGAGTACCCCCCCTAAAATTTCACTAAATTCTGCCAACTTTCTATTTTTAGTAAGTGTCAGTTTAGGGTTGATTTTCTCGAGATCTTCACATTTTGACAACTTCATTGCATTCTGAGCACTTCAAGTCCACTTTTGGCAAAATTTGAGCAAGAACAGACGACTTGCTATTTTTAGCAGTCCAGCTTCCAGAGTAAATTTCGGGGTCTAGATGTTACGTTTTCTGATGCATGTCCGGAGATTCCTTCTGGGTTTTTCGAGACCTTCGCAGTGAAATGACATGCAAAGCCGGACGACAACTTTCAGCACTTGGCCTTTGGAGGCCGATATTAGGGTTTGCATGCAGGCATTTTTAGCGCATGTCGGCATATTCTTTCTAGGTTTTCCAAGAGCTTCGCAACGATGTAACATGCAAATGGAACTGACCACTTTTCAGGAACTTACTATTTTTAGCCAGTGCTTGCATGTTGGTGATTTTTCTGGGTTTTTCTAGGTTTTTCAAGATTTTTCGGGCAGTATGACATGCAAGATCATCCGGCAGCCGGTTGGTCACTTTTTTGGCCACTTTCTATTTTTAGCAGGTACCGCTTGGGCAGCAGCTCGGCACTTCAGAACTGTAAACTGACCATCATGCAACTGAAACGAGGTCAAACGGAGCTCATCTGAGCAAACATGCACAAAATTAGGGTTTCGAGCTTTAGGGCTAAAAATGAGGAGTCAGAGGTCAAAACGTTCAAAACTGAGGTATCCATCATGATCGGCATCTTTCAGAGAGTCTGCTGGCAAAATTTGAAGGCAATCGGAGAACCTGCTATTTTTAGTAAAATGTTCCAGACACAGGCTATAAATAGAAAGTCAATTTCGGGCGCTAGCACAGACAGGCAAGTTCACCAACGACGGGCACACTGTCCGAATTTCAACTCGAACGGAACTGAGGAAGTCTCAGAAACGGGCACTTACTATAAATAGTAAGTCACTTCGGAAACAGCTATAATTGGCAGGTCAGCATCGAATCTCAACGGGTACAGGACAAACATGTGATAAGTGATCCGTGGCGCAAATTTCAAGGCAAACAGAGTTACAGAGAATGAAGAATCAGATAATTGCTATCTTTAGCAGGTCAATTAGGGTTTCCTAAAATTGAGGGCAGAACATGAAAGTCATGCAGAAGCAGCATCCAGCCATGACCAACACCCCTTAGGCAAACGACACGCCAAATTTGAACTCATTCTGAGCAGTTGCTATTTTTAGTAAGTTGCTAAAAATAACAGGACGAGGCGGATATCAGGCACCAACAGCTCAACCACATCCCAAGGTTCAAGACAAAGCAAAAAATTAGGCCTCTCGGAGTCAAAAATCAGCTCAAAGCACGAAATGTGGAGAACTTTCTAAAAATAGAAAGTTAGGGCAAGCCAGGGTTAGCATGAACGAGTCACCCCAAATCAGGCAGAGAACATGAAATTCACTAAGTTTGATAAAATTTGGGGTACAGTATCAAAATTCGCCCTAGAGGCTCCCTGATGAGGATAAAATTTTCTAAGGCATGAAATTTGAAGCTCCAAGGGCAAGTGCGCCCAAGCTTGAGAAGATGAAGGAGTCTGAAATTTGCTTAAGTGTTTCAAATTTGAAGTAAAGGCCTTCAAATGCGCCCTAGAAGCTGAAGATGGGTGGAAATATTCTAAGTACTTGAATTTTGAAGCTCTCTACTCCAAATGCGCCTTAAGGAGAGGATGATTTTAAATTCTTCTAAGTATTCGAAACTTGAAGTATGAAGGGTAAAATGCGCGCCCAATTGGAAGTAGGAACCTTCATATGTGCCCAAGCCTGGGAGATTGTGAAAATTTGACTAAGTCATTAAGTTGAAACCTCAGGGGTGGAAATGCACCCAAGGTCATGGAGGAGGAAGTTGAGAATTGTCTAAGGAATAAAAAAATAAAAGCTCAACACTCTAAAGGCGCCCAAGCTAGAAGTTAAGAAGAAGATCATCCAAGTTATGAAACCGAAAGCTCATATCCCTAAATGCGCCCTCAACTTAAACTACACTCTCCAAGATGCGCCCAAGGAAGATGAGACTTGGAAAATATCCTAAGACGTAGAAATTGAAAGCTCACCCTTCTATTAGCGCCTTAACTTGAAGAGGTTACATTGAAAATTTCTAAGTGCTTAGAACTTGAAGCTTAGTCTGGCATATGCGCCCAAGCAGGTGGAAAGGATAAAAAACGTCTAAATCTTGAAGAATGAAAGTTCAGGGGGTCAAATGCGCCCATCTTAAGGAGTTGAGTTGAGAAATTTTCTAAGGCAAACAAAATGAAAGCATAAGGTCTGGTTTGCGCCCAAAGCATAAACTGGAGGTAGACACAATGATATGCGCCTTGAGTAGGAAGGTTTGAAAATCCGCCCAGGTTGAAGGCTCTGGGTATCATATGCACCCTAGATTGGATGCTCCATATATAATTTGCGCCCTCCAAGAAGTAACTTGAGGAATTTGCTTCAGCTTCTAAATGGAACCTCACACCCTTACTGGCGCCTAGCTTCAAAAAGTGCAAGCTTCCCCATCCTAATGCGCCTCACTTCAGAGAAATCTTCTAAGGCGTGGGAATTAAAAACTCAAAGCAACAAGGGAAATTTGCGCCCAAGTGTTAGAATTGAAAGCACAACATGGGATATGCGCCTTGAGTATATGTTGGGAAAATTTGAACGCTCATGGGCTAAAATGCGCCTAAGATCAATATGGAAAATTTGAAAGATCAAAACTATGAACAAAGTGTGAAGTACGCCTATAGAGGAAATTGTCTAAAAGAAAATAATAATAAAAGGCGTTAAAATTCTAACCCATAATGCGCGCCTTAGAAAGGAAACAATGATTTAACACTTGGTGTTTAAATGCTGGGATAATAAAAGCAAGTGATGATCTTCAATGAGAATATTCAATGGCGTTTGAAATCGAGCAAAGGCGTTTGGGAGTTATATAATTTCTCCAAGCGATTAATTTTAATTTTTGCTTAAGACGGAGAAATTAATTAATTTAATTAATTTAATTATTTTCCTAAGTTTAAATTAAATTCCCCCTTTCGATTTTGACCCATGAAATTTTAAAATTCGGATGATTTTAGCACAGGGAATTTATTTTGGAGTCAATTACGGATGGAAAATAAAATTATGCCTAGCCAGTTTTGACGGCTGATATCAAATATTTAAAGTGCGTTGAAGAAATAAATTAAAATGGCTTTTAAATTAAATTTTAATAAATTAAAAATGCCATTTTAAATATGCAATTGAGATTATTTCAAATCGGAGCAATAATGATTTTTCAAGATTACTGGCAGTCGAGAGGGAAATTTTAAATCTAAATCGAGGAAAGAATCTCCCCGAATAGCAAATTGTCATAACAACTGCCAGACGACTGGAATATTCCCTTTTAAATTTAGCAAACGCGTCAGTCATAATGAAGGGAATAAAAGGCATCTGCTAAAATTAGCACCAGTCCTTTGCTATAAAACTCTGAGGATTTTCATTCTCATCTCACAAGATTCGAAGTTGAAATTTGTGCTGGTGAATTGAGCTGTGAGATTTAATTCGAGAGTTGCTGAAATTGTGAGGTGCTAAGTTCGATTTTTGCAAAAGATTGAAGTTGCTGAAAGTTGAATTTCTCGAAGTTGCTGAGATTCGGAGTTGCGAAGTTGCTGCGATTCGAAGTAAAGTTTGAAGGGTTTAGCATTTTTATTTCTTCACGTTGCTGAGGTAAGTACTCGAAGTTGCTGAGACTTTGTATTTTGCTGGAAGTTGAAATGCTTTTGAGGTTGAGAGTTAAAAAGCTGAAATCATTTATTTATGCTGAAGGATTGAAATTGTTTGAATTTGAAGTTGTTTGAGCTTTAAATTTTCTGAAGTTGCTGAGTGTTAGAATCAAATTGGATTTAAATTTGCTAAGGCCTTCGAAATTGCTGATGTATAATTTCCGAAGTGCTGATTTGGGTTTGCTTTTCGAAGTTGCTGATTTATAACTCTCGAAAAGTTGATTTTAATATTGGGACTTGCTGATTTAAACGTGCTTGTTTAAAACTTTCGGACTTATTTAAACTCTTCGAAGTTGCTGATGTATAACTGTCGAAGAGCTGATTTCAAACTTGGTAATTTGTAATTTGAAAGCTTGCCGATTTTAAATATTCAAGGTTGCTGATTTAAATATTGCTGAAACTTAAAGCTGAAATTGTTGGAGTTAATTTCTTACGGGAAGTTGAATATTTCTTTTGGCTACAAGTTGTTGAAGGTTGAAGTTTTAATTCTCGAGAAGTCAAAGTTGGCTGTTGAAGCCATTAACTTGCATTTATTTTTACAGCCAACTCCGGTCACCAGCCATCCCACGTGATTTTTATTTTAAAAGGTTGATGGAGTAATGTTAGCTTTTCGTTTTGCAGATGGTTGATGCTGCTGGGACTAGCAAGGCTGGAACTAAGGCTGCTAACAATGAAGCTGTCAAAGAGAACGCCTCCAGGTAGACAATTATCAAAGGTCTGAAGAAGTCCTTCATCCCAGAGTCGAAGATCATCTCGAAGTATGGAAACCTGACAGATACCAATCTCGGGCCATTCAACCTCGAGGCATTCATACGCAGAATGTATGGGCAAGGTGGCAACCTTCCAACAGATGCATCACGTAACATCGTCAAGAGCGGATTGTACGCGGCAGCGGGGTTCCAACCAGCAGTCCGTTGTTCCGAGTTAATCCTAGAATGCGCCAACTTCTACAATTCTGAGGATCGGACTATCACCTCTCCGGATGGTATGATCATGGCTAATTTCGCCCCCGATGCAATTGGTGAGGCGTTTGGGATACTTGCTACGGATAATATGTTGTATAAATCCAAGGCAAAGGCAGACAAGATGTACGCCACCACCTTTGAGAAGTGCATGAAAAGGATAAACACCTCATGGATGCGCAAGCCAAAGCCTCCTGTTGCTAGGCTGCCTAAGCAGATAATCTCAGAGGAGCTGAAGCAAGAGTACTGCGACATCATTATGTTGCTCAACAGAGTTAATGGCAGCCCACAGTCATTCGTATTCGAGCCATGGATGTTCTTTTACATCAGTGTAGTGCTCGAGGGGAACGAGCAAGTGAACTGGGCGCAGATGATAAGTGATAATATTGATGAGCAGTTCCGGAATCTCAGGAGGACAAAAACATTTTACATGAGCTCATATGTCATTTACATGTTAGCTCGAATGACCAAGTATAGAGGATTGGCGTACCAGGAGCCAATTGGCTGTGGCTACAATTAGTTCAAGATTCACCAGTCCTGCAGATAGTTACATCTTACTCACACTGGTGACTTTCAGAGCGTGAATGATGCTTTTACCATGTACATCCAAGAACCCTTCAGCAGAGGCTATAGCAGAGGTTATCCGCGGAGGCTCAGATGCTGATCGAAGAATATGGGTGTTGGTTCGTCCAATTCCCGAAATTTACCTATTTGAGGCTGCCGGAGTACGATTCATATGTATACAAACTACCTAGGTACCCCACCAACAGAATGATACTACTCGAGTTGTCTAGGCAGTTGGTGGCCTACGACAAAATTATAAAGCGAAAGAAGGGAGGCTTGCACTTTCCCATTGTGTTGGGAAATTCACTCGAAGAATGCCCTACCTTACAAGCAGCCAAAGAAGCCGAAGATGAACTGAAATTCTACAAGTTCACCCTTTATACCAGCCGACAGAGTTTTGATCCTCGAGGTAAGATTGGAACGGTGCAAGGAGAAGAATACAAACACAAAGCTCACCTGGAAGACTTTTGGGCAAATGCTGGAAGCGAGGATGAAATTAGGAAAAGGATGTTTTCAAGGCTGCCTCTAAAGTTAATTAGGGAATGTGAGGTGATTAAGGTGCCAGATCAACTTGAGGACGATACTAGGGTCACCCATCCGGATTATGAAGCAGTGAAGAACACACCGAAGCCACCAATAGATTGGGCCGAACCAGAGATTGCAGACCTAGACACTGTCTATTCCCGTCTTGACCTTTACGAGGGCTTGGGTGGATGAGCGTGTTAACAGATTAAGAAGAAGGTCAGTCGCCCTCACGTATGACCTCATGGGTGATAGAAGGCCGCCGGTGTTAGCGAAGAGGAAGAAGCAACTCACACGAGGTCCAGAATCTAGAAGGGGGCCCATTCAGCCAGAGCCGCAGGGGTCGGAGGATACAATGTCCACTCAACTGGTATCTCATTCTTCTAGTGTGCGTGAAGTTTCATTGTTTGCTGATCAAAGAGCCAAAAGAAATGAAGAGCTGGAGGTTGGAGAAGTTAACCAACCAATGTCGAGAGAAGTAGATACTCAAAGTGTCAATGATCCTGAAGCTGTCGGACACCCACTTCGATTTATCCTTCGGAGAGGAGGATGTTGGGACTCATGAGGGAAGTGATCAAAATGTCGAGATAATTGAGCCTCAACCAAATACTGCTCGGGAAGAAGTTCGGGAAGTGGAAGCAACTGAGGAGTAGCCCTTGATCATTTATGATATTCAACGAAATTGGCTTTCACAGGCGATCAGAAGGGACCAGGATGATGACGCCGACCTAGCGGTTGAAATGGAAGAACTCTTAAACAGAACAAGCAAATCGCCAAAGCGGAAGAGGGCAAGAAAGTATACGAGGATGGAAACTAATGAGGCAGGTTCCCGCAGCCTTCATATCGCTGCCCCAAAGGAAGATCATGATTTGAGTGATGCAATGCCGGAGAAGTACACGATCACCACAGTTGAGTTGGGACGCCCTTCCGGAGCGCAAGTGGTGGAAGAAGCTGAAAGTTCTTTTCAGGCATTGAAGGATAGGCTGGTGAAGAAGGAAGGAAAGTATAAGAGGTTGAAGAAAGAGCCCAGGGCGCTGGTCGAATATGTGCAACATTTGGCACACCCAGTCATTCAAGAAAATCCAGTGGCAGAGCTTCCACCGGAGTTGCCACGAGGGCTGATCAGCGGCCTTGAAGAAGTGAAGAGGGCTGTACGAGAAGGGGACAAATGGATAAATGGTGTCCGCACCGAGGCAGAAAAGTTTATGGCCGATCTTGTCTCAGCATTCCAAAATGCTTCTAGTATCCTTTCACGCTTGGATGATGTTGAGCAAGCTTGGGGAGATACCCACATCTTTCAAGACAAAACCATCCCTCGTCTTGTTGCTTTGATGCGTGTGCCCACGCAGACTTTGGTGAATGAAGGGGTGATTCAAGCGGGTGATAGGTACGACTTCCGTGGGTGGCATTCAGCAGCGTTCACCGGGAAGAGTTTCTTTGACACTACAGCTATGGAATCCTCCAGGATTAGAAAGGCTATAAGGAATATTCACGAGAGTATCCTCAACACGCTAGAGGCAGTGTTCGCAAGGAGGCTTACACATGAGGAGGTAGATGCAGAAGGACTAAAGGCGAGGTTGCAGCCATTCTTTTCTGAGATGACATTTTTCCAGTTGGATTTTGAAAACATCTCCACGTTTTCAACAATCATTCAGAGCACGCAAGATTCTATCGAGACTTGAGGAAAATCTTGTGAGAAGCATGGGTAAATGGTAGCCATCTTGGAGTATCAGCTGAATCTTACTCCATCAATTTCTGAGGAGGTTGACGCAGTGCTGGCACGATTCATGGCGTACGCGGTCAGAGAGAAGAGCAAAGGAATCCGAGTCATGGACGAGAATTTTCTAGAAGGGTAATGGGCATTAATTGCTCATGATGGTCAAAGGAGGAATCTTCCATTTTGGGAGCATTTATGATGCCACTCCTCCACCTTCTGGCGGTTTTTAGGGCAAACTCGTCTAGGGCTGAGGTGGCTCGATCTGAGCCCTCCATTGTAATTCGATCTGGACCTTCGGGTGAGACTGGCCAGCTATATAAGGGGGAGTCCCCCTCATTTGTACTCTAGTAGTCATAGTCAAAATCAGAGAGTAGTGAATATAGTGGATTTGAAGCAGAATAGAGAGTAGATACTTTTTCATTTGCATTGTTGAAGAAGGGGAATTCTCCCTTTGAGAATTTTGTAAGAGATTGTCACAAAGGCTATTCTTAATAAAGCATTTCATTGATGGTGAATTCAAACTTTGTTTTGAATAGTTCGTGAGGTTTCTTCTTCCTTTGACTTCAGTTAGGGACTTAATCTCATGCTAGTAGTTAGACATGGATGTTTATGCTTGATATAAGTGAATTTCTTTTATCCATACCACTAACGTTCTTACTGATGGTAAGCACGTCTTGCGTGGTCAACTGGACATTTCGTACTTAACTTCAATCAAGGTTCATGGGTAGTTATGCATCGTTGTGATGGTAGTTGCACTATTGAATCGTGATTTGAACATCATTTTCATCCTTTGAAGATTGCACTTACTTTGTTGACGCTGTCCAACAGGAGGCTAGACAATGTTTGTTGAAGTTCATTCAAGTTGAGCGTAACACCCTTTGCATTTAGATTAGAATTTAAATTTTAGAAATCTCTGCAGCCATTCAAATTCCGCATAATTTTGGTTAGTTTTAGGAAGCTTGCACTCGAAAGTCAAATCATTCGCAAAAAAATCCCCTTCAAAAGCATATATTGGTTGTTGCTGTACGCATTCTGAACAATTACGTAAGTCCCCTCGTGAGAACGCAGCATATACACATCAACCAAACTGGGTCTATTCGCATTTAAGGAACCTTGGAGTTGAAGGCATGATCTCACTCGCAATCTTAGCACGCTGAATACTTTGTTCAAGAGAGAATAGGGTATCCATTTGGAAACTTTGTTCTACCGGTTGGTGAGGTCACAAAAATCACATCAACAGAAACATTGACCCGTTGACCACGGTTGACTTTCTAAAAATAGAAAAAGCAAAATCCCTAAAAAATAGGGAACCTCGTTTGGTCCAAAAATGCCAAAAATGAAAAAGCGAAAAAGCAGAAAAGCAGATTCTCTAAAAATTAGGAAGCATCAAAATTGGCCCAAAGCATAGGCGATCCTCGTCTCCTAGACCTTTTGAGCACTTCTGTGACATTTAGGCATTGATTCGGGCATGAATTATTGACTTGGCTCAGATGACTCTCAAAAGATTGACTTGAAACTCTGAAAGAAGTGACCTCATGAAACCGTTGCGCAGAGACAAAAACCCTAAAAACTAGCAACCTATTGGGGGTCCCCATTTGCAATGGGGCAATGTGTGAAAAGGTCACAACACGACTTAGATTGAATTACAA
Organism: Sequoia sempervirens; assembly: GCA_007258455.2. Taxonomy (NCBI): domain Eukaryota; kingdom Viridiplantae; phylum Streptophyta; class Pinopsida; order Cupressales; family Cupressaceae; genus Sequoia; species Sequoia sempervirens. The sequence continues at coordinate 35,094 of VDFB02094726.1, forward strand.
TGAAGGGCTTAGATTGAGCCACATATGCCCTGATCAAGATTCTTCCCTAAAAACTGTCGCAAAGAGGAGTGGGGTAATAAATGAGCACAAAATGCCCACTCTCCTAGAGTCATAATGAGCAATTAATGTCCACCATCATCTTCTTGAAGGTCATCATCTAGCAAGGTGTTACTGTTCTCCTCTTTGACCGCAAATTCAATGAACCTGGCTAACACCGCCTCAACCTCATGAACTGAAATGGGTGGGATATGGTTGAGCTGGAATTCAAGAACCATGACCGTTTGTCCATGCCGAGTACATGATTTTCTCCAAGTGACTAAGGCATCTTGCGTGTTTTGAATAATGTTGGAGAAGTTTGAAACATTTTCAAAATCATCCTAAACAAGTGAGCTCACCTTCGAAAAGTAAGGCCCCAGCCTATTCTTTAGGCCATCTGCAGTCATCTCCCCTAAAGTCAAGTCTTCTGGCAAATATAGACTCGAGTGTGTTCAGGACTTCTTCTAGAATGTTAACCATTGCCTTTCTAACTCTAACCAAATCTGCATGTGGTGCATCGAGGAAACCTCGACCTGTGACCATTGAAAAATACCAACTAGCGAAGTCATATCTGTCACCATCTTGTATCACAACTCTCTCTACCAAAGTCTGCAAGGGCATGTGCATCAAAGCCTCTAGATGAAGAACAGTCTTAGTTTGGTAGATATGAGTATCGCTCCAGGCCTGATCAACGGTGTCCATGCATGCCAAAATACTAGAGGCCTACAAATAAATGTGAACTAGATCTTCCATGAATTTCTCAATCTTAGTGCGAACACTGCTAATCCACTTATTTGCCTCTTGAGTTGTCTTCTTCAAACCCTCCAAGCCATTAACTGATTCTCTCGGGAGTTCTGCTAGAAGGTCAACTACTGGGTTCTCCTGTCTACATGGACGTGCTAAGTGCTGCACATAGCCAATCAACGTCCTATGCTCCTTCTTCAACCTTTTGTATTTTCCCTCTGTACGGAGCAATCTATCCTTCAAAGCCTGGTAGGAGCTGTCGCATTCTTCAATTATTTGAGCTCCAGTGGGATAGCCTAGCTCAATAGTAGTAATCACATAATTTTTTGGCAGCTCCTCATCTCGATCACATTCTTCTCTTGGGACAGCTACATGAAGTGTGCGAGAACTTGCTTCATCTGTAGAAATCCTTGAGAATTTTCTAGTCTTATTCTTTTCTAGCGGTGCACTGATCCGACTGAGGAGCTCTTCCATCTCAATCGCTGGGTCAGTCTCCTCCTCGAGATCCCTTCTCATTCTCTCCCTTAGCCAATCCGACACTGCCTGTTGCGGATCACAAACAATGAGGCTGCTCCTCTCTCGCTTCTTCTCTATTAACATTCTGATGAGGCTCATCAACCTCCATCTGCTAGGTATCTTCTTGTGAAACTTGAGGCTCCTGCCCTGCAGTAGTCTTATCCTCTAACTTGCCTCTATCTCTTATTGGAAGCGGGTGTCAGTTGTTGTTTCCTCTTCTTCCTGTTGGTCACCTCCTCTAGGCATATTGATGCTTTGACCAACTAACTCCCTACGGGGTGGCTGATTTGCTTCCTGTAATTCTTGTTCTTCATTCAATCTATTTCTCTGACTCTCAAATAGTGAAAGGTCCTGCACGCTTAAGGATCGAGCCTGCGATTGTAAGGGCGATGCCTCTTCTACTCTCTGGGGTACCGGCTGAACTTGTACCTCTCTTTGTGGCTCGAAAGTTTTGGCAACCTGTTTTCTTTTCTTTGCTGATGGCGGCCTTTGGTCACCCATGAGATTGTAAGTAAGAGCAACTGCTTTACTTTTGAGCCTATTCGCACGCCTCTCCACCCAGTTCCTTGTGAATGTTAGAACCGATATGCATAGTGTATCCAAGTCTGTGATTTCTAGCTTCAACCAATCAGGTAGTGGGACCGGTGTGTTTCTCATTGACTCATAGTCTGGCTTCATTACATTCACATCCTCATCCACTTGATCTGGAACTGGAACAACCTCGCACTCTCTGATCGTCTTCAGAGGTAGCCTGGTAAACATCCTCCTTATTTATGCATCATCTTTTGCGTTTGCCCAGAAATCTTCAATATGAGCCCTATGCCTCTGTTCCACATTTTGCACCATTTTGATGTTATTGTAGGGATCAAAATCTTGCCTGTCAGTGTGGTATGTGAGGTGGAAGAACTGCAACTCATCCTCAGCTTCTTTGGCTGCTTGCAAGGAAGGACAAACTTCATTTGAATTTCCCATGGTAATCGGGAAGTCTAAACCTCCTTTCTTCTTCTTTTGAATTTTCTCATAGGCAATGAGCTGCCTAGACACTTCTAACATTATCATCTTGTCAGTGGGGTACCTCGGTAATCTATACGGACATGATGTAAACTCCTGTAGCCTAATATAGGTGAACTTCAGAAATTGGATAAACCAATATCTGTACTCTTCGATCAGCTCCTGGGCCTCTTTTGAAATTCTTTGTTGAGTTCTCCGCTGAAGAGTTCTTGTTATATGCTTCGTGAAGGCGTCATTCACCCTTTTATAGCTGGCAGTGTTGATCAGGTGCAATTGCGGGCAAGCCTCATAGATTTTAAATTGCCCAGGACCACATCCAATTGGCTCCTTGTACGTTATCCCTCTATACTTGGTCATCCGAGCCAACATATATATAACATATGAACTCATGTAAAATGCCTTTGTCCTCCTCAAGTGCTTGAACTGCTCATCTAAATTGTCGCTTATCATCCTCACCCTATCAACACACTTCTTCCCTTCCAATACAACTCTGATGTAATAAAACATCCATGGCTCAAAAATATATGCTTGAGAGCTTCCGTTTACCCGGCTGAGCATCATTATCAAGCTGCAGTACTCTTGCTTCACATCATCCGATATAATCTGTTTAGTCAGCTTGGTGCGTGGAGGCATGGGCTTTTGCATCCAAACTGAATTAATCATCCCAGCACATCTCTCAAAAGAGGAGGCGTACATCTTTTCAGCTCTTTCCTTTGTTTTGTACACCATCCTATCAGAAGTGGGAAGTCCAAATGCTTCTCCAATAGCATCAGGCGTGAGATTGGCAAATAACTTGCCATAAGGAGAAACAATCGTTCTTCGTTCTGGCCTATAACAATTGGCACACTCCATGATTAGTTCCAGACACTGAATGGCTGGTGGAAAACAAGCAGTTGCATAAATTCCACTCTTCATGATATGGTGCGCAGTGACTGACGGAGGGTGGCCTCCTAGCCCATACATTCGTCCTCTGAGTGCTCCCAAGTTAAATGATCTGAGGTTGGTATCCATCAAGCCTCCCAGTTTTGAAGTAAACTTTGATTTGGGAAAGAACGGCTTGTTGAGTTTCTTTATTATTGCTTGCGTGGATGCATTAGCCTTGCTTGTTTCAGCGTTTGCAGTCTTTCCTGCAGCCTTGCTTGCCCTTGCAGCATCTCCTCTTCCTGCTTCAGCCATCCTACAAGATAAAAAACAAGTATTAAAATTCAATCTCAAAGAATAAATGACCTTGGGATGGCGAAAATATGGAGTTAACTTTGACAAAGAAGTGCCTTTAGCATTACTCCAAACCTCAATTCTTTCAACAGTCTAACTTCAAAGCTCAACACCTTTAGCAATATAACCTCTGACACTTAGAAAAATTTCGACCAAGCTTGCTCACTTCAGCTACTTCTCTTCACACTTTTCTTTTCTTCACCCTCAGAACTTCGAATTTGCACTTGCAGCTGTGAGGAGAAATGAAGACTTTCCTAGTTCTTATAACTGAGTCGGAGAATATTTTGGTTTCTAGAAGAATGCTAATTTTAGCAGACTCATTTAATCCTCTGCAGAAGTTTGAATTTTCTCTCCTCTAGCAATTATTATTTTGAAATTTCGAAAATTTCACCCCATTAAAATCATCTTTCAAGTGCCATAGAAATATTCATCTCAATAGACTTAGGCATATTTCATTTCATTTTCTCCTTAGAAATATTTGATCTCCCCTAGAAAATTTTCTCAACCACAAGCCAGGTGTCCACTCTGACATCACAATCCAAGACGTAATATTTTTAAAAAAATTTATTCCCCTTAGAAAAATATCCAAGACACCCCTTTCTTTCATAAAAATCGCCCCTTAGAAAAATATTTTACAACCTTATTATTCATGGGGGGTACACGAAGGGGTACATTTAATTTTTTTTTTCTTACCCTTGAAAATATTCTCCACTAATGTTTACATATCCCATACTCTCAACTTGGGTGCATTTGACAATGTCAACTTCCATTTCTCATGACTTGGAAAAAAATTTCAAATACGTCCTTAAGATGGGCGCATATGCTAGGCTAAGCTTCCACTTTGTACGCCTTAGAAAATTTTCAAGCATTCAACTTATGATGGGCGCATTTGAGGGGTTCATCTTCCATTTTGTATGCCTTAGAGAAATTTCTAATCAACATCCTACACCTTGGTGGGCACCTCTCAAAGGGGGAGCTTTTGTTTTACACGCCTTAGAATTTTCTTGCATCCTTCTTAATGATGGTGCATTTGAGGAGTTGAGCTTTTAATCTTGTGACTTAGAAATTTTTTCATTCACCTCCATGGAGTTTGGGCGCATTTGACCCCCTAAGGTTTGATTTTCAACACCTTAGAAACTTTTCTCGTTCACTCCTTGCTTGAGGGCACATTTGGGGGTGTCAACTTTCATTTTCCAATACTTAGAGACTTTTCTAGCCTCCTTCCTTGCTTGGGCGCATTTCACAGGTGGTGATGCCATTTTAAAACACTTCAAAAATTTCTTGGGCCTTCTTACAACTTGGGCGCATCTTGGAGTGTGTGCTTCCATTTTCATGACACTTAAATTTTTTTTAAAGCCAACTTATTCCATGGCGCATCCAAGGGGGTCTACTCCCATTCTTCAACACTTAGAAACTTTTTCATCAACGTCTTCTTAAGATGGGCGCATTTCATAGGTGATGCTTCCATTTGAGGGCACATGAGGGGGATTGAGCTTCTAATTTTCAGACTTAGAAAATTCTGATGCCATCATCTCTTAACTTGGGCGCATCTGGAGGGTCCTACTTCCATTTTATCACAAACTTCGAAAATTTTTTTAGGCCCCCTAATACCTTGGGTGCATTTCAAGGGGGTAGCTTCCAGTTTACCATCACTCAGACAAATCTTCATGCCTCCTCTTCCGTGATGGCGCATTTGAGGGGAGCCTCCAGTTTGTAACTTAGACAAATTTTTCTCACCTCACCCAAGGTTACTATTTTTAAAAAGTTCTAAAGCCCTTGTGATTTCTATGAATTTTCAACTTTCTGAAGGGCTGATTTTTGCTCACCCTGGACCTCATGACCTAATTATCCTGTTCACACTTGTCATCTGTGTCGACCTACTATTTTTAATAACTTTTTGATTTTCCAACTTTTGCAACTTGTATTGACTTGAAATTTGCCAAGCGTGATCCTCATGACCCAACTGTCCCGTTCAGACTTGCCTTTCGTGTTGACCTGCTATATTTAGCCCTGTTCTAGAGGTGACTTACTATAAATAGTATGCACTCGGATTGCGCTCAAATTTCACCAGTAGATTGCTTGAAGGATGCTAATCGTGATGGGATACATCAGTTTTTAGAGATTCTGGCGTTTTACCCCTCATTTTAGGCATCAAAGTTGGAAACCCTAATTTGACTTGCATGTGCCTCAAATGACCTCTGTTCAACTTCGTTTCTGCTCTGTATTGCTCTGCTCGTGAAACTGATGATTTGGATCAACTGATTGCCGAATGCATTTGCATGTCATACTGCCCAGGAGATCTTAAAAAACCTAGAAAAACCCAGAAAATGGTCTGCATGCGGGTACTTGCTAAAAATAGTGAGTCCCTGAAAAATGATCTTGACTTGCATGTTATACTATCGCGAAGCTCTTGAAAAACCAATAAAGAATATCCTGATATGTATTGAAAAATCATACATGCAAACCCTAAAATTGGCTCCTGAAGCCAGGATTGCCAAAAATAACAAGTTGTCAGAATTTGCTCAAATTTTGTGTATAAGCCCTTTGAAGTGTCTTGAATCTAGTGCAACAATCAGTTTCATGAAAACCCTAGCAGAAAAGCCTCAAATAGGGGGACTTACTAAAAATAGCAAGTTGTCCAATTTCACTCAAAATTTACAGGCAAGCAGCTCAAAGTGTTCTGATCGTGGTGCAGCAGTCAGAATTTCAAAAGTCCCGAGGAAAAGGTCCCAAATTGAGTACTTACTATAAATAGTAAGTTGTTAGAATTCAGTGAAAATTTAATGGGAACTTGCCTGAAGCCTCTTGATTGTAGTGCCAAGCTCAGACTTCAATTCGCTCACTCAATTTAACCCCAAACTAGCCTAAAGAATGCAAACCCTAATTTCATAGACTTAGCCAAAATTTCAAATTAGGCTTAAAAGATAGGCATGTCTCCGGAAAGACAGAAAGAACCGAGAGAGACAGTAGGAAAACCAACCAAAACCAAAGCCAAAAGACCCGAATGGAGCAAAAATTAGGGGGTCCCCATTTTGAATGGGGTGGTGTGTGAAAAGGTCACAATAGTTATTTTATTAAATAAAGTATTCCTCTAGAAGCTGGAGTTAGTTGCAAATTGGCTTCTTCTAGAAGATCCATTAGAGCCTTTAAAAGGAGTTGAGTGGAAGGCATTTGGGCATCTATTGTTGAGTTAATATTTCTTATGCATTATTGCAAAGGTTTGAATATCAGATTTAGCCAAATTTCTGAGGACAAAAAGCTTCAACAGATTGGAAAAGGGTTGGACGAAAACCTAACTTATTTTAGGAGTGGATTCACAACGGAGTTCACATTGGGTATATTTGTAGGTTTTACTACCTTTTTGGTGCTTCAACTAGCTAGGGTTTGCAGATCTATTTGCAGGTTGAAGATTGGATGTTGCGGATTTGAGCTTATTGAGTCACATTTTTAGGAGATTTGGGATGGCTAGGGTTTATAATTGTTGGAGCAGAATTTTACCAAGCTGCCTGCTAGGGTTTGAGACCCATTTTGGAGGTGTTATTGCAGATTTTGGGTTCTAAAGATTTTATGTAAATTTCCTAAGCTGGGCAACCAGATTTGGAAGGCTATTTGGAGGCATTTGGCATAATTTTCAGAATTTTTGGAGCTTTCTATGATTTTATATAATTTTTGCAGCATTGGGGTGACTAGGGTTTCGCACTTTTTGGGGCAAATCTTTATTCCAGCTTGGAGGTGTCTAGGGTTTGAAGTAGGATCAATTTTGGCATCATTTTTGGGCATCATTTCCAGGGCTTATTTATAGGAGATTGCTGGTTTGAAAATTCTCTGAAAATCAGTCCTTAATCAGCTATTATCTTCTCCATCTCTTTGTGCGTATTGTCTACCATTGCTACATTGTATCCGAGTATGTTTGCATTGCCAATGAACTTCATTCTATATTGAAATCAGATTGGAATAGCTTGCCGTTGTAATCCGATCAGAATCTTATTAGGTCTGATATACATTGTTTTCAAGGAGAAATAAGAAGGTATTTATGTTCTTTCATGTTGTATTTCAATATATATATGTGTGTTGTTATTTCATGCCATTGCACATCAAAACATAAAGCAAAAATCAACAAATAGACATCCAAAACCATCAGCATACTCAGAAAATCAGATTGCATGTAAAGTGTTTGACAAAATGCCAAACAACACAAACTGAAAATTCAAGGTAGAATAAGCAGGGGTTCTTACAGTGGTATTAGAGCTTTGATCTTGCCGGCTTGATGGGTTGTGTGATTCAAAAAATCTTAGAGTTATAACAATGAAGTCTAGTAGTGGTATCAATAGAATATTGGCAACAAAGGTACAAATAGAAACAAAACCACGAAGCCTCTCAATGAAGAATTTTTTTGGGAAGTTTATATAAATTATAAAGCATTTGGAGCAGAGTTTCACGTTCAGATTTCATTTGTTGATTTAATGGACATTAAGATAAAGTATGACCATAGATTGCAAAGGAAAAAAGAAAATTTGTGTGGGAAGCTTTACATTGCAAGTATGAAACTTGAAGACCCATCTCAGTCAAAAGAATTTCTTCTTAGTACTTTGGAGGAAGTTTGAAATATTCCCCATTAATTTTTTCCCAAAATTAACATTCAAATCAGCAACCAAACACTGATTAGCGTTAGCTCCAAAATGTAAACCAGCAAAGAAGATAACTCTAACCAAGAATGTTTACCAAGATCCCAATGTGGGCAAGGTGATAGCATATGGTCAGAGGATCGTTAGGCATAAACAGAGCTGAAAGTACAATTCATCTGCTGGTGCAGGCATCCACAAGCGGTGGGAATACTCCACTTATTCAGTGGGTGAGTTTACAACAATTATTAGGCGGCAAGCCAGCCTTTAAATCCACTCTTCCACTTATTAACATGGGGGGAATACTGTCCACACAACCACTTATAACGTGGGGGGAAATTACAAACAAGATATATGTTTATTCTAAAACTCAACCACTCAATTGTGGGAGTGTAAAACAGATATAAAATTGCAGCAAGTAAAGGAAGAGCTGTTAGTACTACTAACTAGCTTTACAAAGAATAAGAACAGCTGCAAATAGAATAGATAATCTTCCAAGAACATTAAACAGTTAGAGTATCACTTCCTCTAACATTTACAATGATATAAGATGAAGAATTGAAGCTCAAACCAGCAAGTACAATTATTTAATAAGTCTGATATAGAAACAATGTTAACAGAAAATCAGACCAGCAAACTGTACATCAATGAAATACTCATAACTCTTTCAAATTACCTCCGAATGAGCTGAAACGAAGTGCAATGACTCACTAGGAGGTTGGCGCCCAATTTGCAATGATAAAACAGCATCTAAACTCAGCCATTAATTTATGCACAAATCCCAATGCTCTCCAAAAAGGTACGGCCTCCTTGCAAGGGCGATTTTTGCTTGATAAAATCTAAAACTTGGAATTAAATTCTGATAACCTCCAAATATGGTCGCCTCTATCATAGAAATGCAATGATCAAGTACCCAAAACCAAATAAAATTCATACTAAAAGTTGTATACAAAAATCACTTTCAGCCATGATAAACCAGCAACATGAAATCTGGAAAAATCTCACCAAAACTCCACAATAATGCTCAATATGTACTTCTGGATGAAGCACACTCTCAGTCCACCACCTAGGGAACCATAGTTTCAGGCCCGAAGAGTGGAGTAAATTTGCTAAGCTATCCCTTAGCCGGATTCTGGATTCATTCCAGCAGCGTAACTTTGCTCTTCAAAAATATGCATAATCAGCTCATCATAAAACATCAATATATAGGCTTTAGTTGGCAAATGAAGCAACAAGAGACTCTTCAAATTCCAAGAAGTTGAATCACTTCAACTTCCAAGAGGGATGCCACCTTTTAGCAATTTACTTTTTGAAATATTAAAATATCATTCAACTTCCCCTTTAGGCATCCATTTCCATATTGCAACAATAAAGCATTTATTAAATAATTAAATGCTCACTTGACCCCTTAATGTCCCCTTCTTTAAAACAACTTGAAGTCATCAAGCCTAGGCATGGGGTACAACTTCAAGACATGAAAATTGACTAAGTCTGAAACTCAGTCCAAGGAGATAACCAAATACAATGCCCAAGCTGCAACTGATGAATTGCTAAAAATAGCAAATTGACAAATGTCTAACTAAACCAAGTTGATGATGATGCTTCTGCCAAAAAAATGAACTTAGTAAAAATAGCAAATGCCAAAAATAGTAAGTTAACTTCAAAATCAACAGAAAGCCAAACTGACCAACCAAACTGAACTGCAACTGATTGAGCTGCTGCTAGAATAATATTGCCCAAAGATAAACTTACCAAAAATAGCAAATTGCTATAAATAGTAAGTTTGCAAAACCTCATCTGTACGCCAACTGAGCAGTAAACAAAACTTACTAAAAATAGTGAGTGTTTCCAAATATCATTTGAGCACAAACCGGGCAGCCATCATGACTTGCTATAAATAGTAAGTGCCCGGAAAGGATGTCAGAATCAGATGCATGTTCCATCACCCTGGAGGTCTCTAAAAACCCAGAAAAACCCATAAACCTTTTACATGCAAACCCTCGAAAAAGCATCTGAAAGAGGAAACCCTAATTTTCTGCTTCAGCTTAGCCTACGGATTTCGAAAAATAGGCTAAATCCAAATAAGAGCGTATGGCCAAAATGGGGACATTACAAAGTTGAAACTTGTTTAAAAATGGTTGGTCAATCACCCTCTCACATAATGAAACTAGCAATGAGTCCATCAATGTATGCCTTGGTTAAGTCAGAGTTGTTGAGACATTTAGACAATGAGGTTAAGCTGATGGTTACTTCATGTTTGAGCAAAATTAGGAGAATCTTAGTACCTAAATCTCCTTACAATGATAACACATTGAAAGAAGTAATTGAACTAATGGTGGATAGTTTTTAGGCTATTGATGATATCGCATGTCCTCACTTTACTAGAAGGGTTGCTATACTTGAAACTTTTGCAAAAACCAAATTGAATAATATTATGTTGGATTTGGGACTGAATGATTTGATCGACATAATGTTTCTCAACTTCTTTGACACAGTTAGGAAAGAACATGTCGATAATGTTATTGCAGCCATGTAAAGCATCATGGTTTTGACTGTTTATGAAAGTGATGATGTGCCACAATCACTTCTTTTGATTCTATCAACTAATAGGAAGGACTTAGCTAAATGGGTGATTGTTCGGTGTGAGAAGAAGCTTAAACCTATCTTGAAGTAGGTAAATGAAGAGGAGTTTATAGCAGAATATTTGGATGAAGAAGAATCACTTGTTTGTGACTTGCAGGCCACAAATGATCACGGGGAAAGCAAAAATCCGTCATCATGTGGGAGTCCCAAAGAAGATGAGACCATGTTCACAAGCTCACTTCTTCCATATGAGAGTTTGGATCAAGAGGAATCACATATTGCACCCTGAGTCTTTAGGTTGATCACAAAGTGGAAGAGAATGTAGACATGGATCGGCCACTTAGAGATGTTGAAAACATGACACAAAGGTATGACAACAATTTTGATTTTTGCAACAACAGTCATATTTCTTTGCATCATCATGAGATAGTAGCCATTTCATGTGAGGATGATGGTATTGTAGAGTCTTCTAATGTTGGTACCAAGACTTGGGTGTTAAAGATGAATTATTTGTTGTTGATTCATGCCACAAACATTTGGATTTTGTATATCAGACCTTGGATGATGTGAACAAGATGCAAATTTTGTGTGATGGGTGGTTGCAAAGAGCTAAGAAGGAAAAGATGTTCGCTTCCCAAGCAAAAAAACACTTACAAAAGGTCAAGGAACGTTGCAATCATATAGATCAAGCAAGACAACGAAAAGAAGTCATGGAGATGGAACATACAAGGTAAGAAGGGAACATACAAGGCCTATCCTTGATCACTATTTCTTCCAAGGGAATAAGCCTCTTGGGATGAGGAAGCAAGAAGAACATGCAGATGTGCGTGAACAAGAGAAAAAGTATGATTCAAAGAGTTATATTTGTGTAACTAATTTATATCTTGAGTCTCATGAGTTACCTCTAGTTGAGAGCCCATTAAAGGCTCAAGTCCTAGTGTTGGGTAGAGTAGTTGAACACGCACTTAATGGATCAGTGCGGTGTCCCCATCATAAAAGAATATTCAAAGATAAGTATATATTTCATATATTTATATTTTAATACACGTTCAGATAGAGTAATCATTATATTCTCATTTAAATCATATATATAAACATGATTAACCTATATGTCGTTGGTGACAGATTAGAAGAAGAGATCCTAGTTACCTCTAGTTGAGAGCCCATTAAAGGCTCAAGTCCTAGTGTTGGGTAGAGTAGTTGAACACACACTTAGTGGATCAACCACTAATGTTATGACTACACATGTGGATGGAGACATGGGTGAGGTAGATTTGGGTTATTCTATGAGCATTCCTGACACACTTAACAAGGTACAACTCTCTCATGCTGATGACTCTATGGTAGAGTATGTAGCTGCTCTATTTCAGAGATTTATGATGCATACCATGGAGACACTTGCAATTGTTGTGCATATTTTGGAGGTGAAGATGAACTATGACACGCACTTGGAGTTTGCATAATGAGATTATTCAGAACTTTTTGATCAAGTGTCTAGATGAGAGACCACTAATTGTTGCACCCAAAAGTATTTTATGTTCTTGGACAATTGAATTCAAGAAAATATTAGTGGAGGAGATTCCCGTGCACAATTTATATGAGGATGATTGTTAGATTTGGGATCCAAGAATTTGCATGATTAATGGAATGCTTCCCATGTTGTTGCAGAATGACAGTTATATCAGAGTAGCGCAGCAGATTGGTGCAGCAGTATTTCAGAGATGGATATGGGATCCTAGTATTCAATTTTGGCATGCAGGTGCGGATTGCTTGAGGGAAAGCAATCTCCGGGAAGGGAGGATTGTAATGTCCCCAAATTTGTGGTAAAGTGAATTAATTTAATTGATTAAGTTGTCCAAAAGTTAATATTATTTCAAAATGATGACTTCAATTGATTATTTTAATTAGAATAAAGTGGAAATAATTAAATATTAAAAATGTCACTTTATAAAATAAAATATTCTTCTAGAAGCACTAGAGTTAGTTGCAAATTGGCTTCTTCTAGAAGATTCATTGGAGCCTTTGAAAAGAGTTGAGGGCAAGGCATTTGGGCATCTATTGTTGAGTTAATATTTCTTATGCATTATTGCAAAGGCTTGAATCTCAAATTTAGCTAAATCTTTGAGGACGAAAACCTTCAGCGGATTGGAAAAGGGTTGGACGAAAACCTAACTCTTTTTAGGAGTGGATTCATGACGGAGTTCACATTCTACCTTTTTGGTGCTTCAACCGGTTAGGGTTTGCAGATCTAGTTGCAGGTTGAAGATTGGATGTTGCAGATTTGAGCTTATTGAGTCACATTTTCAGGAGATTTGGGATGGCTAGGGTTTATACTTGCTGGAGTAGAATTTTACGAAGCTGGCTGCTAGGGTTTGAGATCCATTTTGGAGGTGTTATTGCAGATTTTGGGTTCTAAAGATTTTATTTAAATTTCCTAAGTTGGGCGACCTGATTTTGAAGCTGTCTATGATTTTATATAATTTTTGCAGCATTGGGGCGACTAGGGTTTGGCACTTTGTGGGGCAAATCTTTATTCCAGCTTGGAGGTGTCTAGGGTTTGAAGGACGATCAATTTTGGCATCATTTTTGGGCATCATTTCCAGGTCTTCTTTATAGGAGCTTGCTGATCTGAAAATTCTCTGAAAATCAGTCCTTAATCAGCCATTATCTTCTCCATATCATTGTGCGTACTATTTACCATTACTACATTGTATCCGGGTATGTTTGCATTGCCAATGAACTTCATTCTATATTGAAATCAGATTGGAATAGCTTGCTGTTGTAATCAGATCAAAACCTTATTAGGTCTGATATACATTGTTTTCAAGGAGAAATAAGAATCTATTTATGTTTTTTCATGTTGTATTTCAATATATATATATGTTGTTATTTCATGCCATTGCACATCAAAACATAAAACAAAAATCAACAAATAGCAGTGTTACCCCAAGTTTCCGGAATGGGGACGGCAGGGGACAGCAGGATGAGTCCCCAAGTTTCCGATTTTTCAGGCCAAATTTGGGGACGGTGGGGGGACAGCTATATAAAATATAGAAAAAATTAAAATATATAGGGAAACTTCAAATATTCATATCAAAACATGGATAAACCATGCATATATACATTATAGAAACTTAGCATATAACATTTGTGTTAAGAATTCATTGTCAATACTCAATATACATTCAAAATTCAAGATTCATTCTATGATACTAAACATAGTACACTGCTGTTGTCCCCTGGCCGTCTCCTATCCCCAGGACGTTTCTGGGACGGGGACGGGGGAATTTAGACTTGGGGACGTGTCCCCAGGTAACATTGACAAATAGACATCCAAAACCATCAGGATAGTCAGAAAATCAGATTGCATGCAAAGTGTTTGACAAAATGCCAAGCAACACAAGCTGAAAATTCAGGGCAGAATAAGTAGGGGTTCTTACAAACTTCTAACAATTAGTGTGCATTTTCTCTTTGTGAATACCTATCTACAATGGCTCACCAAGTTTTGGTGCTAGATGCATGATGGGCCTCTCAAGTTAAACACCTTGGGTTGATAAAACATGCTTAATATTCTAGGAGGGAGTATTATTGAGGTCAATTGCTAAAAATGGAAAGCAAAGCTAATGAATTGCATGCAAGAAAATAAATCTTTATTTAAGGAAATAAATAACATTTCTCTTTAAATCTGAAAATGCAGGGAGATATACCAAGAAATGTATAAATGTCTTGGGATCTACCATTGCTTGATGGAGAACAGGTGATGGTGGCCTTAAGATAGCTTCTTGTACTTTCACTCATTGATGAATGTGTCTCTTATGTCAGATTTTGTTCATAGACTTGGCAAAGCATAGCTCATTAGGGATAGTGGGATGTTCCATTGAACTTTATGAGAAGTTGAGAAATGTCACATGATCAATCTTCTACGAAACAAGAGCTTCACTAACATGTACTCTAGATCTCTGTAGTCTCAAAGCAGGTTGAGAAGATTTTTGATGCACAACTTGAGCAATGCAGACCTTGTTATGAAATCTATGATAGCATGATAACAATGTAGGGTTTGTTGTTGTTGACCTTGGTTCATTGCCATGGAGTTTTTCCATCCAAGCATTTGATTGATAGCTTGACCTTTGGAATTGAGTATATTCCCTAAAGGTGTTTGTGTTTGTAAACATTGCTTGAGTGAATTCAATATCATGATGGGCCAAACTGTGACAATGAAAAAAAAAACTTTCTCGGTGAAAAAGTGGTAACTTTTAGGTTTAGATTTAGAATTGGAGGGAATTTTTTAAAATCATTTAACCCGAATTTGGATTCCCTCGAAAATGCCTTAGCATTGCTTTGCATCTAGGCAAGTGGGAGTCTCATAACTTGCAAAATCATGTACTTAGTATATCCTAAAGTTTTCCACTACTTAGTCCTCGAAGCTGATGAACATTTTTTTAATGAATCCAATAAAATGAATAGATTTTGTAGATGAAACCCTCAAAATTCTAAAAATCTGATTTATTCTTCATCACAACTCTAATACTTAATTGTTATTTATTTTTTATATACACCATGTAATTCCATATATATATATATATAGAGAGAGAGAGAGAGAGAGAGAGCTTGGACTTGAAAAGCTGATTTTGACTTAGACTTAGGTTCAACACTCAGAATTGGCCAAGACTAGGCAAATTAGAAAAACTATAAAATATAGAGATTTTTAAGGATTGAAAGCTTTTATTGTGTGCCTTTCAATAAACAAACTTTAAAAACATATTAAACTAATCAAATAGAAGCTTCTTTGATTACATACAAAAGTATACATTGATCACATGAATACAAAAGCAAATTTTAGCTGAAGGAAATAACATTTTTAAATATATAAATATTGTCACATGTATACAAACTTGTGGATAATGAAATCCTTGGCATCAAAATTATATATCAAAACTAAAAATAAAATTATGGCTTAGAGGAGCTTGCACCTCTCTTCCCAACATTTGTATTTGTATGGCAAGTCGTGTGGGCTTTTAAGATAGGTCCTCAGGGATCCATGACATTTGTTTGTGTATAGGTGAAACCAACATCTAAGGTGTGTGCTTGTATTCAATAGTCCGACTTTTCCATGGCTATTGTCTTTGCCTCTAGATTTGCTTGATCAACCCATGCAAGTTCCTCCTTAGGGAAGATGAGATCCTTTGTAATGTCCCCTTTTGAGGAGTAGCCTAGGAGACCACTTAGCCTATTTTATTCCCGTAGGCTAAAGTTTGGCAGTAAGGGAATATTTTAAATTAATTATTTAATATTATCCAATAAAGTGCATTTTAAGGGTAATGTTATTTAATTAATTTGATAAAGCAACATAAAGTGACTTAAGTGGAATATTAAAAGGGAAATATTAAAGTCACTTTATTATCAGGACTTGATGAAATATAAAAAGGCAAGAATTTAAAAAGGCTTTTGGGAAAGTTCTTTGGGGTTTTGATAAAAGAAGATTTTGGAGCTCATTTTCACTATGCTTGGATTATTTTATTTGTTGGGATTTTGGAGAGCTTTGTTGTCGACCATGTTAATAAATAGTTATGTTGTAGTTGGCCATACTAGTAGTATGTATAAAATAAAAGAGAATAATACTTGTGCACAGATTAATATAAAAAGTTGTAATCGGCAATTAGTCTGACGGTTGGGTAGTTAGGAAGCATTGTTGACGGTTGGTATCTCAACCAACCTTGACTGGCTATTTATGTACTCATTTCATTTGTAGTCGGGACTATTTGATGCTATGATGTAATTACTTGGTGTAGGGTCCCCAGGACCTTATTTTGCATATTTTATGTAATTTTGGTTTTAGGTTGTGTGGTGTGTTTAAGTGATTCCTAAGGTCATTTATGACCATTTTTTATCATATAATTCACCTTGGAGTGCTTATAGGGTCATTGATGCAAAGTTGCAAAAAGTTGCCAAATGTGCACAAAAAGATTTCATGCAACTTTTAGAAAGTGTGAAAAAAATCAGGTAACTATTACATGCATTCAAGAAAACGGTTCCTAATGATTGGAATCAGTTGCAATGAAGAAAAAGACTCCTCACTGTCTCATAATCTGGGTGTAAAACATTCACATCTTCATCTACCTGGTTTGGCACTGGGACAATCTTACATTCTCTAATCATACTCAATGGTACTCTAGAAAACATCCTTCTCCTTATTTCAGCCTCATCTGACGCAGTTGCCCCAAAAGTCCTCAATATTTTCCTCATGTCTGAATTCCTCTGATAGTATCCATTTGATATTCTTGTGAGGATCATAATGCTGCATGCTAGTGTGGTAAGAAAGGTGGAAAAACTGAAGCTCATTTTCAGCTTCCTTGGCTGCCTGCAGTGAAGGACACACTTCCTTTTCTTTTGAATCTTATCATAGGCAATGCGTTGCCTAGATATTTCTAACATCAAGATCCTGTTCGTAGGGTACCTAGGCAACCTGTAAGGATATGAAGAGAACCCTTGTAGCCTGATATAAGTAAATTTCAGAAATTGGATAAAACAACATTCGTACCTTTCTATCAACTCCTGAGCTTCTCTTGATATTCTATGATGAGTCCTTTGTTGAAGTGACCTCGTTATGTGCATGGTGAAGGCGTCATTGACTCTCTTGTAGTGAGATGTGCTTGTCAAGTGCAGCTGTGGACAAGCCTCATGTATCTTAAACTACTGAGAGCCACACCCAATAGGCTCCTTGTATGATATTCCTCTGTACTTTGTCATACAAGCCAACATGTAGATGATGTATGAGCCCATGTAAAATGTCTTCATTCTCCTCAAACTTCGGAGTTGTTCGTGCAAATTATCACTAATCATCACTGCCCAGTCAATATGCTCCTTGCCTTCCAGCACAAGGTTGATGTAGTAAAACATCCAAGGTTCAAAGATGAATGCCTGGGGGCATCCTCCAACTCTATTGAGCATCATAATCAAATCACAATATTCCTGCTTCAAATCATTTGAGATTATCTGCTTTGGCAACTTCGTGTGAGTGGGCTTGGGCTTGTTCATCCAAAGGGAGTTTATCATATTAGCACATCTGTCAAATGTAGAAGCATACATTCGCTCAGCACGTTCTCTCGTTTTGTAAATCGTCGTCTCATAAGCAGGAATCCCAAATGCTTCACCAATGGCTGCAGTTGTGAGGTTGGCAAACAACTTGCCATTAGGTGCAATAATAGTCCTCTATTCTGGACTGTAGCAGTTAGCACATTCCATGATCAACTCCAGACACTGAATTGCTGGTGGAAAACTAGCAGCTGCATAAAGTCCACTCTTGACAATATTGTGCGAAATGATTGATAGACAGTGGCCTCCATTTCCCATCATTCGACTTTTGAAAGCTTCCATATTGAAAGAGCCTAAATTTGTGTCACTCAACTTGCCTAGCCTCGAAGAGAACTTTGACTCCGACAGGAATGACTTGCTCAGCTTCTTGATCACAGCTTGTTTGGACCCATTTTCCTTGCTAGATTCAACATTATTTTCCTTTCCAATCGCTCTTACTTCTGCCATTCTACAAAAACAAAAGATAGTCATTAGAAATTTAACTTAGAAAAAAAAATAACATCACTTTGAGGCTGTCAGGAGACTTTAAAAAATGAGAAGCTTCAACACTGAAATCCAACTCCAAACCTCAACACCTCCTTTCAACAACTTAAAATTCTCAACACTTAGAAAATTTTCATTGCAGCAGCACAACTTCAGCACTTCAAAGAAATTTGGCTCAAGCTCACTTTAGCAACTTCTCACTTCGAATTTATTCCTCCTCAAAGCTAAACTTCAAATTTCTTCACCCTCAATTTTCCTCACATTGCAATCAAAGTCGACCTTGCTAGCTGATGGAGAAAAATGAACAAAACTCACAGTACATATAGCCAAGTCGAATTCTAGAAGGAAGCTAATTTTGGCCATGTCATTAAGTTTCCACTACTTTGTTGTAAGAATTTGAATTTCCCTCCTCAGGCAACTGTAACACTTGGCATCTAGCGTTTGGAATATTTGACCTTTTAGATTTTCAAAAAGATTCATCTCCACTGGTCTAGGCATACCTCACTTTAGCTTTTCAAAATCATCTTTTGAAAATATTAACTTCAATGGCTTCCTTAAGAAATTCATTTCACTAGCTGAGGCATTGACACTTTGATTTTATCCATCTCTGGCTTGGGAAGATTATTTTCATGAAAAATTTGATCAAAATCATCTAGGCCTCCTGCCTCAATTTCACCAGTCAAGGCATTTTATTTTCAACATCTCTTTCTTTGCCTTAGAAAATTTTAAATCTTTTACTTAGAAAATTTCAATAATCAGGTGCCCGAGTAAAATCTCCATCTTAAAATCTTTGGCAAGATGTGGAAAATTCTAAAATCAATTCTTTGTCGAAGATATCCAGTACCCAGAAGAAAATTCCCTTCAAAAAATGCCAAATTCATGTGTATCACTATGAAGGGGTACATTTAATTTTTGAATTTTATACCTTAGAAAAAAATTTCATCATCAAAGTTCATCTTCATTCTTATCCCTCTGGCGTATTTTTTTCTCTTGCTTTGCCTTGGAAAATCTTATTCAACTTCATGAAGTTGGTGCTTTTTGACTCCTTCTCTGGCAATTCATACATGCCTTAGAAAATTTTCTTGTCCCTTCCCAAGGTTGGGCATATCTCTCTAGGGGAGGGAAAAAATTTAACACTTAGAAAAAATTTCATCATCAACATAAGCATGGGCGCATATAGGAGGGTCTAGAGGAATTTTTTGTACTTAGAAACTTTTCTCCATTTTCCTTCTCAAGGTGGGCGCATTTCTCTAGATGAGGGGGAATTTTCCCACACTTAGAACATTTTTCCATGGTCAACTTCCACTTTGGGCGCATATGAGGGTGTGAGGAGGAATTAACAACACTTAGAATATTTTTAAAGCTACCTCCTTCAACAACTTTGGGCGCATATGAGTGGCCTAGGAGGAATTTTTAACACTTAACACATTTCCTAGCTCCATCTCCAACATGGGCACATTTGGAGTATCAAGGAGGAATTTCAACGCCTTTGGAAGATTCCTCACATGCTTTCCTAGTTTGGGCACATTTTAGGGGTCAAGGAGGAATTTCAATTTGCCTTAGCCATTTTTCTCACCACTACCTCTCTCCTTGGGTGCATTTGAGGGGGAGTGAAGGAATTTCAACATACTTAGAAAATTTCCTAGTTCCATATCCATCAAGGGTGCAACTAGGGGGTCCTACAGGAATTCTCCAACACTTGGTAACTTTTCCCTTCATGCCTCTTGGAGTTGGGCGCATTTGACAGGGGAGACAGGAATTTTCATGCCTTTGCAATATACTTGTTGGCGTTTAAATTTGCACCTCTGGAATGCGGATTTGAAACGGATAGCTATGCACAGATAAACTGCTCTTCAAATTTGGAGGGGAAACTCCCTTTTGCTGAAGGTATCAAAGAAAGTAAATTAAAACTAATTCGCCTATCTTTTTGTTTCAGCTAGAGCACAAGGTTTATAAAACACAAACGCCGCAACTGAAATTTTCTGATTAAGAATTTCAACTACGACTAACTTAAGCTAAAGACGTTTCTAACTTCTCAAGTAATATGCAGAGCAAGAGAAATTAGAAATGGACAAGGATGATTCTCTGACAAAGTGCTTCAATAAACTCTTTCCCAACGAACATCTACACACTTCAATGTAAGCAGAAATTAAGATCACAAAAGCATAATAAACGGAAACCTGAGATGTTATACCAAGACAAAGGAGGCTCATGATTTTATTTCTCAAACTTTTGGAACAAAAGATTACACTAAACACATGCACAAAACAAGAACTTGCAGCTAAAGAGGCTTGCAAACTTGTTCTTACACAAAAGGGACAGCGATTACAACTACTTGTTGGCTAAAAGAGACTCAACAATTCGCTATCATAAACACAAAGTGAACTGACACTGAATAACAGCTTGCTGGCTAAAAGAGACTCAACAATTTGCTATCACAATAACCGTTAAAGAAAATTAATGAGAAAAGGCTCTTATTTATAGGCAAGCAAAGGAGTAGGGAACCCTAAAATCTCCTTGCTTTCACAATCTAGGGCTTGCTCAGCAAACAAGCTTTATTTCTAAATCTAGAAAGAAGATAATATCTAACACCTAAGAAAGTAGGAAAAGCGGGAAACGCCAACTATTACAATTTATCTTCTTTCTCTTCTTCAAAGAATGGATGAGAATTGCTCCAGGAATAGAAAGAAAGCGGAAATGAAGCTTCTAGATGAAAGCCGCTTTAAAGCTCAATCATATCCGCTAAAAAGCAGGAAACTGTGTCTTGGTCAGGTGTATTGATACTATTTAAGGCAATATTGTGATTCTCCAAGATCTCTTTGCCTTCTGTGATCAAACTTAGAGAATCTTCCACTTCTTTAGTTGCTTTATGAGTTCTATTCTTGAAAACCATTGCTGCCTGAAAAGATGACTCACTAATTGATAACTTGGCGGCTCTGCAACTTTATGCTTCTGACACTTCTCTTGATTTCCAACAGAAGAGTATTGCACAACTCTTTTCCAACACTTGTCCTTTTGCTCATATTACACCTTTTCACGCTCTTCAACTGAGATGATGTGCTGATTTGGTCTTAAACTCGAGGGGAGTGTACTCCATATTGAAAACCTTGAACAATGACTGTAAACTCGCCTATGTTCAGACAAGTTTTGAGCAACTTTCTATTTTTAGAATGCTAGTTTTTCGGCCTCAAATGGACAAATTTTTGAAATTTTTTCTGAGATATGGGTTTTGCTCAGAATTTTGTTGCAAGACAACCCAAATCGTCCGTTTTTGAAAATTTTGAATTTAGACTGAAAAAGCAGCAAACCCTAATTTCTTCAACTTTTCACCGAAAAAGTTGGCACTTGGGTTTTGTTCAAAATATAATTAGAAATGGACCCAGTTGATCAGATTTGAAAAACACTGATGGCTGATTGAAAAAGCAGCCAACCTTAAAATTTGAAATTTTCTTAAAAAAGTTGTGATATGGGTTTTCTTCAGAAGACTGTTTTGAGAGGACCCAAATGATCAAAATTTGTAAACCCTGAGGATTTCATTGACATGCAAACAAAAAGAAGCTGCTGCAACTTGATGAAAAGTTCTTGAAAAATTCTTTAGAAGAATGAGTTGAGCAAACCTTGAAGGCTGAAAATTGAAATCTTTAATCTTCTCTTTCAAAAATTTGATCTTTTGGATGAAAAAGCATGAAAAAATAAGATCTCATGTTGCCGGTCTGAAAATTATTCATGAAAATCAGCAACCTTGAGCTCTTGAATCTTGAAATAAAACCTCAAAGTTGCTGCTCCACTTTTCTTCTTTGGACGCCCCCTGCAAAAATGATG
This sequence comes from Sequoia sempervirens, assembly GCA_007258455.2. NCBI lineage: Eukaryota > Viridiplantae > Streptophyta > Pinopsida > Cupressales > Cupressaceae > Sequoia > Sequoia sempervirens. The sequence continues at coordinate 57,218 of VDFB02094726.1, forward strand.
AAAATTGAATGGAAGAGATGTCTTAAATAGATTTAGGGCTTGAAATAGCTTGGCTTTCTTTTGATTTTATCTTCAAGACCCTAAACTTGGCCTATTCAATGAACTTGGACATCCTCTTCCTCTTGCCATCTTTGAAATTTTGAAAATTTTGAAAATTCTACTAAGGCATTGAAAGTTGGGCGCCCTTCTTAGCTAGGGGCGCCCCTTTTCTCTAGAGTTAGCCACTTTTTTTAGAATTTTCAACTTTTCTTCCATTTTGACCCCTAGTTTGACCTTGATCTCCGGCTTCCAGATTGATCCGATGAATGAGCTGGATGATTCATCACATAGCTTGACTGATTCTGAGAAGATTGTTCTAGAGGCACCTCTGGCGAAAAACTTTGTTTTGACCTCCAAATTCATGGGAGCCTATTTCCTCCAGGGGCTCCAAACTTTCACAGTGTTAGCCATTTTTGCATGATTTTCAAGTTCTTCATTTCCCTTTGATCTTCTGATGAAATCTTGATTCCGGGAGCTACGCTGATCTGATTGACTGGCTGACAAGTTCACTGGATAGCTTGGTTGAAACCGACGAGATGATCTTAGACACTTCATTGACGAATTCCATCATCTCAGAGCTCAAAATCTTGGGCGCCCTTTCTCTCCAGGGGCGCTCAACTTGACCAGACTTGGCCATTTTTATGATATCTTCGCCACTTTCTCTTCTATAGATGATCCTGCCTAATTTGGTGTTCCGGAGCTCGGATTGATTGATGGCTGGGCTTGTCGCGAAGTTGAGAAAATTTTGGAGGGGGTTCTCTGGGAGTTACTTTGCCAAAAAGTTAGATTTGGGCCTTCAAAAGCTTGGGCGCCCTTCTTGGCTGGGGGCGGCTGGGGGCGCCCAACTTCACCATACTTAGCCAGTTTTTGATTTCCATCTTTCAGAGTTTGAAACCTTCATTCTGAACCTTCAACTTTGATCTGAATTTGGCGGAGATTGACCTGTCCGATGCCCTGACAAAGATATTTGTTACGAAGTAGACTGAATTCCTGAGAGATTGAGCATTTTAGCAAACCCTAACTGTTGGATTTGCCCCTTCAAAAAGTTGGGCGCCCTTCTTCACCAGGGGTGCCCAAAGTTCCCAGACATGGTCAAATTTTGGTGATTTTCATTCTTTTTCATTCTGACTTCTATTTGAATCCTCCCTATTTGATCTTGAATCCCAGACGACTGGATGATCAAATGACTGCACAGTTGGATTCGTAGCGAAGCTGGAAGAAAACTAAGCAACTTTGCTTGATGGCTCAAACCCTAATTTCAACATTTAATGTCCTAAAAAGATGGGGGCCTATCTTCCTCTGGGGCACCCGTGACAAGCAGTGTTAGTCAATTTTAAGCATATTTCACCTTCCTTCTTCATTCAACATGCATGTTCATCATTTGATATTCTGTTCGATGCTTGATCATTAAATATGATGCCTGGCAGCCAACTGACCTCCACTGATGACTTCGGAGCTCCTGATATGCTTTTGAACAAGCAGAATAGACCCACTAGGGAAAAACTGATCCTTCTGAGATTTTGACTGTACCAGCCTGATATGGAAGTATTTTGAGCCAATCAAAATCAGTTTGGACCCTGGCAGACAAACTTTCTTTTTTAGAAATTTTCTATTTTTAAAAAGTTTTGCTAGTATCTGTTTCAAAAGAAACCCAAAAAAACCAAGAGAAAGTTACTATTTTTAGGAAATTTCTAAAAATAGCAGTTTTCCTAAAATGTAGGGATGAAAAACTAAGATCTGGGTTTCGTAGATAAGGTCACTCTGAGCAGACCCAGTTCGTCAAATTTTGGAAATTTTATGTTTTAACCCCTCATGCAAGACATGCATACCCAAATTTGACCTTTTTGACAAATTTAACAAGACTTTCTCATTTCTTCAAAATGTGTGTAACAAAAATTTTATTTTTGGGGTACAACAATACTTCACCCTATCTTCATCCTCCTGGGGGCGCATTTAGTTGGGTGAGGAGGAATTAACAAGACTTAAATTTTTTTTCAAACACCTTTCCTTGATGAGGGCGCATTTCACTAGGTTTGTAGGAATTTTCATGCTTAGGCATTTTTTTTATCCTTCAGCCAACTTCACCTTGGGCGCATTTGGCAGGGGGAGGGGGGATTTCTTCAGACTTATGCATTTTTTTTTTTTCATGTTTCTATGGTTTACTATTTTTAGTAAGGCCCCTTGGTTTTCACACTTCTGTAGCTTGGATTGATTTGGAATTTACACCATAGGATCCTCACGATCTAGTTGATTTGTTCACATTGCTATCTTGCGTCGACCTACTATTTATAGCCTGTTTCTAGAGGTGATTTACTATTTACAGTAACTGCTTGATTTCAGGACTTCTGCAACTCTGTTTGACGTGGAATTCGCTCCATGGGGTCCTCGTGGGTTGATTGGCCTGTTCACATTGATGCCTCGCACTGACCTGCTATTTATAGCCCGTTTGAGAAGTGACTTACTATAATAGTAAGTGCTCGGATTGCCTTCAAATTTTACTAGTGGATTCCTTGAAAGACGCCGATCGCAGTGGGATACATCAGTTTTCAAAGATTCTGGCATTTGACCCTTCATTTTAGGTCCCGAAGCTGGAAACCCTAATCTGACTTGCATGTTGCTCAAATGATCTCTGTTTGACCCCGTTTTTGTTGCATGTCGCTCTGTTCATGATGCTGAAGTGCTGGGTAGCTGCTAGAGTGAACTTGCTAAAAATAGTAAGCGCCTGGAAAAGTGGCCAACCAACTACCGGATGTGTTTGCATGTCACAGTCCGAGAGATCTCACAAAACCCAAAAAAACCCAGCAAATTGGACTGCATGCAGCATGCAGGCACTAGCTAAAAATAATAAGTTCTTGAGAAGTGATCAATTTTGCCTGCATGTTACCTTGCTGCTAGCTCTTGAAAAACCCATGATGAATATGCCGACATGCACTAAAAAATCTTGCATGCAAACCCTAAAAATAGCCTCTGAAGACAACTCTTGAAAAAGGTCTTGATCCTAGTTTGCATGTTACATCACTGTGAAGCTCTCAAAAAACCCACAAAGAATATCCAGACATGCGTTGAAGACTCCAACATGCAAACCCTAAAATTAGCCTCCGAAGTCGAGACTGTTGAAAGTTATCATCTCATCTTGCATGTTATATCACCACGTAGGTTTTAGAAAACCTAGAAATATTCTCAAGACATGCACTGAAAAACTCTACATGCAAACCCTAAAATCTGCTCTTGAGGGTGATACTTGCTAAAAATAGAAAGTTGTCTGTTCCAACTCAAAATTTGCAAGTAGATAGCTTAAGGTGCTCTGGATGTAGTGTCAAGCTCAGACTTTAATTCGCTCACTCAATCTGACTCCAAACTGGTCAGAAGATTCAAAACCCTAATTCTCAGACTTAGCCAAAATCTCAATTCAAGCTCAAAGACGGGCACACCTCGGAAAGACAAACGGCAGAAAGAGACAGAAAGAGAGAGACAACACCAAAGCCAAAAGACAGGAACAGAGCAAAAATTAGGGGGTCCCCATTTTGAATGGGGTGATGTGTGAAAAGGTCACAACAGAACTCAGATAGAGTTGTCTATGATATTGTGCAACAATGATCTTTGGCATTGCACAAGTGGAACATGATACAAAGGGTAGTGCAAGAGTTGTAGGGTTGCGTGACATGGTCCTCGACACTTCATCGGTGTCACATGGTTGAGGAGTTGTGCACGATTGTGTAACATGATCTTGGTGTTGCATGAATGGTACATGATGCAGGGGGCTGCTTGCAACTATGCGATATGGTTTTTGGCATTACACAAGTGATGGATCATGCGACGCGCTGCACATGGGGTTTTGTAGTGTTGCACGAGTGACTAAGGTTGGTGTGTGGGTCTATGTGTAAACATGTAGATCATCATTAAATGCGATTGGTTTGATTGATTATTTGGAGTGTTTTCAACAACTAGCAGAAGGGAGATATCTAAATGGAATTTTATTACATATTTGTATTCATCTTGAAAAGTTGATGCCCTTAAAAAATAAATGATGCCTCCTTTCAAGTCCATATGCAAAAGTTATGGCCTTTGTAAGTTGTAGGAATGCTAGAATAGGTAAGTGGCAATTGTTTTTCCATCAATGGCAGTTTCAATTTTTACGCCTAAATAAAGAGCTGGGTTTGCAACTCTGCACAAAGCAACCATTTTTGCAAAAGGGCTGGTTTGCTTCCTTCACTTATATTAAGAGGCGGTTTCATTTCATCAGTTGCTTAATGTGGCGATTTCATTTCCAACAATTTCATATGTGATGAGGAACAACTAATAGAAATTTTGTCTTCATATTCTGGTCCTTGGATTTTTGGGCTTCTTGTATGACCCTAAAGTATGTTGTAAGTATGCCAAATACCTTTTGAAGGTTAAAGAAGGCAAGGTATGCAATACAATTCATACCGAGTGTCAAGAAAATATGGTGAAGACTGCACATCTAAGATGGAGGATGAGACTCAAGTTTTCTGAGAGAGCAAGTGATCCATTGTAGATTGCAGAGAACATCTGCAAGTGTTAGGATGCTATTAAAGTAATGTTGTACCTTGAAGGCCTCAATAAAGCAGTAAGCTTGTAAAATTGCAAAGAACATAGTGAGTATGAAGCAGCAATGTTTCACTCTTCTGGAGTTTTCCGTCATTCTTTGGTTGGATATTTTCAGTTCCTGCAATTAATTCACCATCTCAGACACCAAAGGGAGCATAAGCAACAGGTTGACTGTATGAGCACAAGCTCATACTTCATTCTTAAAAGCAATTGAGATTTTTATCAAGTCTCATATGAAGGGAAAGAGTAACACATCCCTATACACTACTATTTTGAATTGCAAGAAGATTCTCATGATTGGCAGTAGCATAGTTGGAGTTTCAAACATGATATTCAATGTATGTAGCATGTGTGAATTTGCATAATGGAATGTATGATGTATATGGGAGTCAAAAGAGCTGTAGAAAGCATCATATTAAAGTATTTTGAGTATTGTCTCAGTAGCATAGGACTTGGGAACAACATATAAATAAAGTAAATCCATGTTTATGAGTTGTGCAATAGAATATCCATGTCGATTATAGACCATTTTACTTAAATTATTAATGTCATTGCATTCATGTTGCTTGTTTATCAATTTTATAGTCAAAATGGTATCAAACACACCTAGGATTGGATCAACTAAAAGTTCTTATAGAAAATTGCTATGTTCTGTAATTTACATGATAATTTTGATTAGTTGGTGATCATATTCCACGAGGTGGAGGGTTGGATCAAGAAGAATGACATCATGTTTGCACATGCCATACCTTTAATATTAAGTAGAATGTTATCGCCTACTTTAGGTGATCCAATTTCTTTTAAATGGCTATGATAATGTTAAAAGGTGAAGATTTTGAACAAGATTTTGAACAATTTACTCTTCACACGGATTTCTTAAGTAGTTTTGCAAAGTTCAATCAACTAGCATCAAACACTGATACTTTTGTCATCTGTTATTACTCTTTATTAGAAGTATTTGTTAGTATGGTGGTGCTTGATCTAATTTTTTGGTTAGTAATGAAATATGCTAACCAATTTTTTCGATAGATTTACACAACATAAACCAGCACTAGCCAACTTGATTAGCGTTAGCATAAAAAACTGAAATCCAAGCTTGAAAGAACTCAACGCCAAGAATGCACACTCAATCCCAAGGAAGGATAGGTGTTGTCATATGGCGGAGAAACTAAAAAACAGTACTTGAAATGAAACAAACTCAACGTCAAGAATGTGCACTCAAGATCCCACTGAGGGCAAGGTGCTAACATATGATAGAGTGATTAATTGAAAACTGAACTAGTAGGCGGATAACCAGCCATGAAGATACAACTATCTAATTCGTCCGCTGCGGCGGGCATCCACTGAATAGTGGGGATTCACCACTTGAGAGTGGGTACAAAGAGATAACAAGTTCATTCTCCACACTGGCGGTAAACATCTAGGGGTAATTAACAAGAAATTAAACAAGTAGTTGCAGCAATAACATTGGTTGGATTAGTACTACTAAATCACAACCTTACAATTCAAAAGACTGCAAATACGAGTATTACAATGATAGAGAAATAAGTCAAGAAGAGAAGAATGAAAACTAATGATGTTCCTTTACTCTTCCTATGATAGAATTAAGACCAAAATAGAAATCATATGAATCTAATATAGAAAATAGAGTTTTTGGAATTCTGATCAGCAAACTGTAACATCATAAAATGTTCATAACTTCATCAAATTACCTCCGATTTACGTGAAACGAAGACCAATGTGTTATTGGAGGATAGGCGCCCAAGTTCTGATGAAGAAACAGCAAATAAAACTCAGCATTTAATTTCCTTTGCACAAATCCCAATGTCCAGAATGGTACGGCCTTGAGCTAGGGCAATTTTGCAAGTAAAAATCAGAAACTCAAAATTAAAATCTGAAACTTTCCAATGATGGTAGCCTTGGGTGTAGAAATGGAGTGGAAAAGTACCCACAAACAAATTAAATTCACTCCAAAAGCTGTATGCAAAAACCACGTTCAGCTGTGATTGTATCAGCAACTTCAAAACTGGAAATTTCATCAAAAATCTTCATCTGTTGAGCTCAATCTGCTAGTCTGATTTGAGAAGCGGGAAAAGGCCAATTAGGTGTTGTATTTCAAACATGAAATTGGTAATTGGCTAGGAGGTAGCATCCTCAAAGCAAAACATCATTTGTCATTTTGACAGCATAACAGTATAATCAGCAAAATTGAATACCAAAGTTGGAGCAAAACCTTTATTTTATAGAAGCTCATAAAACTCTTCAAATTCTTGAGAAGGCACACCAAAAGACATGAGTTTTTTCAAATTTCAAAAATCAATTAATTCTTCAAAATGGTATCCCTTTTGCAAGCTAATAAATTTCACTTTATTTAAAAATATATCTCCTTAAAAGTGGCGTCCACTTTTCCCAAGGCATTAGAAAAAAATTAAAATATAATAACACCTCATGAAGGCGTCCCCCTTCCAAGTCCCTCTTTTAAACACAACTTAAAGTTGTTCTCCTAGGCCAAGGGGTCAACTGCAAATTAAATCATTAATGCCTTAATTCACCAAAATAAATCCTTTAGAAGCCAGACTTGAATTGCATTAAATGCTCCAACTGAAAATGAAGACATTGAGGACTGATAACTGCATACTACCCAAAATAGAATTTACTATAAATAGTAAACTCCCTGAAAAGCCATAGAACCTCAGAACATGGAAACCCTAATTTTACCCCAAACGAGCCTACAGGCTTCCGGAATAGGCTGATGAATGTCAGAACAGATCACTGATGAGAAGGGGACATTACAAGTAATATTGTAGTGATCAGTGAACTTAATAATAAGTAGGTGTTGTCCTAACTGGTTATCAACTTGTCTTTGTTCATCATTCAGTGTTACTGTGAATGTTCTTGTAGATTATTGCATCGTGATGTATGAAGCTCTGCTCTGGTAGCTAAGACTATTTCTATCTGATGCGAGCCTTAGCTGTATTTTATTTATTTTCAACAACTCTATCTTTTCAATGCCTTTGTTCCTCCCGCCTCCCCTTCCCAGCACAATAGCTCTAGCCTTAGCTTAGGATAGATAGGGAGCCAACCCTTCGATGCTGGAGACTGTCATGCAGGAATCACCCTAATTGCTTACCCGTATTGCTGCTTCAAAGGCTTTCCATGTTCCTTGGTCCTGTACAACGCAAATAGCTAATATCAGTCTGTTTGTATTGATCTGTTAATGGATTATAATTTTATGATGACCTGGATTATAATCCTGTACAATACAGATTCAAGTAGTATATAATATCAAGTGGATTATCCGATATTAATCTCATGGTTGGTTGCATGCCTGTGCTTTGCCTATTTTGTGCTTTATTACTAACCTAGGCCGTATGGATGCATAGTCAAGAAGACGAAGAAGGAATGTCGAATTCACTTATTGTACAATGCATATTATGTTACTTATACCCCAATTTGTTAATGCAATGCTAATGTGATTAATATAACTCAATAACGATTCATCCCTCTTAATGCAATATGTAAGAGGCCTTAATGATTTTGCTACATGCTTTAATTTTGTTCTTATGCATAACTTCTTTTTCTTTAATTGTTTTTGATAGGCTTCTAAGATATTGATATTTACTTCATGCAGGGATCGCACTGGCCAATGTGGGGTGAATGTCAAGATTTTAATAGCATGCTTCTAGATACTTTGGGGAAAGAGGACTAAGGGAAAAACCTTAAATTAGGGTCTTTCACTATCTTCAAATTCAGAGAAGAATATCAATAAATTATGCGGATTTGACTTTAAGATTAGTGATGTATTTTTTCTTGTTATTTTTCTTTTTGGGTTTGAAGAATGTCTGTCTGTCTTCCTTCATCCAAGTTGCTGGGAATGTGCATTGCTTGAATAGAATTTATTGTTACAGCGAATTGCGATGATAAGATTGTATGCCAGACTTGTGTCTAATGCTATGGCTATTATTATGAGGTTTAACACGTGTCTAATTTTTTAAAATAATGACTTATTTATATTTGTAATGGACCAAATAAAAAAAATCCATGGAATCCTCCCATGTTCGTCTTCATTTTGGTGTTGTATCTTGTTGTGTACATAACAATATCAGATGTTATTAAATTCTTTTTGTGTTTATAATTTGGATATTAAGAATTATGTTAAAAAAAAAACCTTTCGGGGAAAAGGTGCTTAATTTATTTTGAAGAGGACATGCATTTTTCATGTATTTTTATATTTCTTTTTGTAATTGGAGTTTGCAGTGAAATATTTATACCTATATTGTGCCTGTGCTTGTGTGTGCACTTGAATTGAGGATCATAATTGCTTTCACACTAGATTGAACAACAACTCTAGTTCTGAGATTTTTTTTCGAAGACTAATATTTGTATATTATAGTAATAAAGTCCATTTTTTGTTTAGTAGACTGCAAAGAGAAAAAATCTACTGTTATATTCACGAAACACATTTTAGTATAAAACACCACATGAAAAATGAATAGATAGAATCCACATCATAGAGATTAGCTGCAAAGATCATTGATGTATCCATATTGAGCAGAATAACTTGACATAGGCATAATTTGGATACTCTACTCATAGTATATTATCGCACATGAAACCAGGATGTGTAATGGCTGGGAGCAATGCTCATTATATATAGAGCCTTGGAGAAGTGGAATAGGTATAGCCATAATGGTTACAACCATATGTGCACAAAAGAACTGGAGTATCCTCCATTAGCTTAAAGAAGTTGTAACATAAACACACTGCATAACAAAATATCAGACTCAAATACTTTTATTCCTTTATTGTCAAAGACTATGTACTAAACGTATTGAACCTCAAAATAGGAGTTATCCTTGACAACTAGGAGTAATACTTTTATTACTTTATTGTCAAAGACTGTACAAAATGTATTGACCCTCAAAATAGGAGTTATCCTTGACGACTAGGAATAGTGGGGTTTGACTAAAGGTAGGGGGTTTAATAGAAAGCGTTTTTTCCATTTATAAATGTTACATGTTTAAAAATCCTATAGGAGGTGACCTTTGAATAAAAGACTTTCATTTGAAGGCCTTATGATGCCCTCCTCCTTTTGTTCACCTGGTTTTTGGAAGAAATTTTGGTTCCGAAGCAAGATTTGGTTCATTGAATGAGTCACCATGATATGAGACTTTGTATGAGTGGAGGCTTGAGAGTATTTCTTTTGAAAATATATATTTTGTAGTATATTTTATTTAATTATTATTATATTTTGTTTTCCTAGTGAACATAATAAGCTTTTACCAAACATAGAGGTCTCTATTTGATGCATATGGAAAAATAAGAGAAACAAAATTAAGAAAAAAAATCTAAAAAATATGTGCACTATTTATATTGATACCTTTACTCAACAATCTTTTTGTATGGGTTATGACATAATATTGTTGAACATTATAATTAATTGGAATTAAAAAATTAATAATAAATAAATTATGCAACAAAAAATTATAAAGATATGCATGTTTTAGGTAATAATATTAATGATCCATGTTTAAGAAATTTAAAAATTTATCTTAATTTTCTTAAAATTATGTATTATAATATAATATTACTTATTAACTAGCACTTGCATCGGAAGGAGGTGAAAGGGTTACGCCGATAGAAAATTATATATGAGTTAATATGTTAGAGATTACAATTTTATGTGTACATACACATTAATTTAATTTACAATATTTTAGGTACAGAATAATATTTTATATGTATGCAATTTTTAAATACGATTTTGAATTATTATTTACTCAATTAGAGATTTTTAGTTTAATATTTTTAATTTAGTTTAATTTTTGTACATTTAAATAAACAATGTGTAAAAAAGAATGAATGTCAAAATATCACCAATCTCAATTAAATGTCACATTTTGAATCTATTTAATTAGTTACATTAAAATATTTTAATAAAAATAATAAAAATATTTTTTATTATTATTTTTTAAATTTACAATAGACTATAAAAGTCTCATATTTCACATAAATTTATTGGCATTAGGCAATGGCAATTCTCCACATGGACAAATTCACCTCAAGAAAATTCACCATCAACAATTCATGGCCATGGAAAATTAATCACATTAAAAAATTTTAATATATATTTCTAAACTTTGAATTTTTTTTGCAAAAGAATAATTTTAATTTTCACTACATTTTTATTATCATAAATCAAATTATTCTTTTCCAAAAAAAATTCAAAATTTTGGAAATATATATTAAAATATTATGTTATATATTTCCAAACTTCAATTTTTTTGCAAAAGAATAATTTTTATTGTCATGGTGGTGAATTTTCCCACTGTCAATTGTTGATGATGAATTTTCCTAAAACCAAATTTATTATTTAAAAATGTTCAATTCTAACTATAATTTTATTATCATTTAATTAAAAATAAATAAAAATGCTTAAACAATTAAATTATCATTTTTTTAAAATAAAAAAAATACATAAACAATTAAACAATTTAACAAAACCAATGTATTAAAATATTAAAATATTACAATATGAATATAGAATGAACACTAGGGGAGACATACCAGTAGTCGTCAGGGCTAACTTTGTGCATCTAGTGGAAAATAGGTCTGATTTCAATTTATTTTTTTTGGGCTTCTTTCTAAACGAGTTAGGACCTTAAAAAGAAAAATTTGGCTTCTGGGTATTTAAAACACACCTTGTGGAAGCCATAAAGCAAAAGGTGCTCAAAAAGGGTGTTTTTAGACCTCTATTCGCTACATTTTCATTACTTCATCGATTCCGTTCATTAAAAAGCCAAAAAAAGGAAAAAAAACAAAAAAAAACCTATTTCTAATTATCAATAAACCTATTTCAACTTGCGTTTGTATGTGGGCTCGCTTATTTTTACACGTGGGTCCGCTAGGAGGTGGTCGCTTTAATTTCAACCCACTCACATTGTTTTATTAACCACATGCCCCATATGCCTTCATCAAACCACACGTATGGGTTTACCTAACCGTGGGTTGTTGGGCATCTTTAAGCCCTAAACTCATCATCTCCTGTGGATTTTTTCCTCATTGTTATTGTGCTATGTCTTCTCCCATTGTCAACGCGACCTCGTGCGACCATGGCAACTTCACTGGAATCCCTTCTGCTACAGGTAACATTTCTACCTCTCTTCACTTGCAATATTGTTTGTTCAACACTGGGTTCTTGTTGGCGTCGACGTTGTTTGAGCGCATTTTGGTGTGTTTTAAAATCATTTCTCTGTATGGCATTAAGGGTTTGGCTGTAATCATTTCTATTTACATGTGATTGGTAGAAATTTGATCCCTCATGAATTATTCTGTCTATGGCGTCGAGGGTTTGATTGCTATGATTTTTTTTGACATTATTCTATGAACTAATCACATGTAATGTGATTTAAACAGAAAATTATTGGATTTTTGAACGGTATAATCATGAAATTTAATGGGTATATTGTCAAACGTTGAGCTAATATTATGAAATTTAATGGGTTTTCAGTTTTTGCCCCAAATTATTGAGGGGTTTATACGGGTTAATGGGTATACGTTTTCTATTTTCAGTAATTATAATATGCACATGAAATTAAATGGGTATACAGATTTTGTCCCAATTTATTGACTACTTTTAAGATTACAATTTGCAGACAATTTTTTTTATATATATATATATATAATAATATAATATAGTCCTGTCATATAGGGTTTCATGTCAAAAAAACAACATTCATTAAGGATGTGCTACAGCCATTAACAATATTTAAGCAAGGTTCAAGAGGCAAAACATCATGCATATCATCCTTGTTATAATCAGTGTTAATCGTAGATAAGAAATCAGCATGTCTAACCTCATCAGGACTAACAACTTCAGTTATAAAATTGTCTTTTAAAGTGCATGAAGTATGAATATCATCAAACAAATCATTATCTTGCCTAACCCCAAAATAAACACTCTCAAAATCAACTTTACCTACCATGACAATCTCCCAAGCTAGCAAAAAGTCAGGACAAATTACTTTAGGATGTGTATCAAATGGATGAAATTTACATGAATCAAGCAATGCAATGTTTGATATGTGCATGGAATACCCATGAGTTGACAGCTCTTTACTCAATTTAGAAACCAAGTCATGTACCTTGTTGGTCTGATGAGATGGGCTGTTGTTTCCATCAAGTTCCTGCATGTCATCATTAAGGACATGATAATCAAATCAAGATTATCTTTAAGGTTAGAATCATCAATACATGATAAATAATAATCTGCTGTAGACAACTCATTCAAATGCATTGGATCAACAATACTAAAATCATAAAGATACTCCTTTATTTCACTTTACTGGTCATGTCGAAGTGATCTAGGCTCTAGGACAGCCTCTTGATGGTCCTCTTGGTCCTCTTGTACTTCTTCAAGTTGAATTTCATCATGCCTTTCTCGCTGCAACAAAGAACTAGTTTTATTTTCACCAACTTAAGTCACCTTCAAATTTATTTCTTGATTGATATATGTCTGATATGACTGATTACCAGAGGGTATTTGACTGATATGAACATCCATTTGGTCATTTTCCTCAAAAAAATCAATTTAAAATTCAATTCCTTGACTTACATGACAAGATTTATCTTCTCTTGCAAAGTCTGATTGACCTTTTAGATTGATTTCATCTTGTTTTTCTTGTATTTCAGACCTCTGAGATGGCTGTACATTATTATATTCAGGGTTTATTTTTATCTTGAAAGTAAAATAAATCATCTCTACCATGGCTGTCCTCACGCTGAGAAGATAAATCAGTCATTTGACTTTGTTCTTTTAGTTGATTCTCATCAATAGATTGACATTCCAGCTTGCTTAATTCATCTTCTAATGGCTGTTCCATCAGCATACTCTGATTCTATAAGTTGTCATAGCCATGTACAAGGTCCTTAATTTCAAAAAGTTAGTTCATAATTCATTTTCTTGACCCATGGCAAAAGATCTATTTTCTGTCCCAACGTCTAGAGGAAGGAAAAGATTATCTACAAACTCATCTAGAAACAAGGTATTCTCTGCTTTATCATGATTATCATTCAAACCAGTAAGGATACCATCATCCATAGTTCCATTTTGATCAAATGAAGATTCACAAGTACTTTTAAATGTCACAAAGTAATTACTATCAACACAAGTTTACCGGCACTTCCAAGGGCCGCCACAATATCCATGTGTCTTAGATGAAGCCTCCCATGAGTAGTTTCAGTTTCGACATCGAATTCTCCGTTTTTGAACTATAGCATGACTCCTCTCTTGACCAAGAAAAACATCATGTTGCAGGTGTGAATCTAAAATCAACCAAAAAAGAGAAAACAGCATTGTTTGTTTCTGACTGCAAGCTGGGAAGTGTGCGTGGACCAATAAGAAGGCCGTCCAAGTATGCATTAAATACAACGCCTTTGAAACGACTTCACTTGTGCCGAAAACTGTGCTCACGTCGCCATCGTTATTACTCGCGCCGGCGCTCACTGTTAAGAAACTACTTACCGTTACGGCAGCGAGAAAACGGCGGTGATGTTTCCGCAAGAATGTGTGACGCGAAAGCAACGGAAAAATAAAACACAAAAAAATTAAAACCGGCAAAAAAAATCCGAAAATGGTTTCAGGTAACCTGTTTCAGGCGTGGGACAGGTTTCGGCTCAACATACATTCATTATATATATATAGTCTATCGGCTAAATAGCCTATCGACTAAAATAAAGTGTAAAATACAAGTTATTAAGAAATGTATACAAATTTAGACTTCTAAATTTTAATTTTTACGACATATTTAGAATCTACACATGAAAAATATCAAAAATATTTATTTTATGTTATCTTTAAATTTTTAATGATTGCTTACTGTAAGCAACAAAAAGTGAAAATTTAATTAAAAATGTCAATTTGAGTAGCACTTAAGCCAACAAAAAGACATTATGATGCTATCACCCATTTTGTGCCCATTGTCTTAGAAGTGCCTAAAGTCCAAGAAAATCATTTGATAGTGCCCAAATTTCACTTATAGCTAGTAATAAGCCTCCTCAACACATTTCTAGTCTTAAATCTAGCCAACACATCATGTGCGCTTTTTTTTTGTTAGTCTTAAATCCAGCCAACACATCATGTGCGCTTTTTTTTGTTTGATTCCTCTAAGCATTTAAATTTACATCTTTATGTTTCCCGACTCTTTATTTAAGAGTTTAAAATCATATTAGAGTAGTTTATTATTGTATTTTCTCTTTCTCTTTTGATTATGTTTAAGTATAATTTAAAGAAGTTAGTATGTACTAGGCTTGTCAACAATATAGGGGTTTAATAAATTTATTTTTTATTTGGTGAACATGACTTTATGACATGCCAATTTTCTAATATGTGTAGTATAGCAATCTAATTATTTTTTATTTTTCTTTTTTAATTAGTTGTTTCGCCTTCTCCAAAACTCAGGTCATATTTATCATCTTTTTAATTTTTTTTTTTCTATTTTAAATTTTTGGATCATATTAGTGTACCCCATTTCTCCATCCTACTGACCTATAGATCTCCTCCTGATACCTCATTCCACTCCCCCAACCCCTACCTATTTGTTTTATACACTTAGTTCACCCATTTCCCTATCCTTTCCTTGTCTTTAGGTTGATCCCAAACTAGTCTCCCTTTTCCCAAACCTTACTCACACCATACCTCATCGTCTTTTACCACTCCTCATAGGTTACCCTTCCCATCAAGCCTTCACAAGACCTACTCTAATATCCCAAACATTTTACCAACCTAACCCAACATAGTCCAAACTCATATAGTCACCTTTACTTTCCTTCTCTTTCCACAAATTCTTGTCATTTTGACTTTCCTTACCATATCCCATGGATTCTTCCATGTTCCTAGTCCAATTCTTCTACATTCTTAGTCTATGTCCATGAACCCTTTCTTAATTCCACTTTCTCCTATTAACTATTCTCCACCCACATTGTTGTTTTTAACCACATCTTGGACTTCCTAGATTTCAATTCGTCTCCACTTTCTATCAAATACATCTTGGCTAGCCTTTCTCACTATCCCACCTTCACTTGTTTCCTTGGCATGCATTTCATTGATGAAAACCCTTAATACCATTTCATATCACTTTCTTCATTGATAGCCTTTCTCTCGTGGTGAGGCTTGTTCTATCTCTTCCTACCATATAGATGATTATGCTTGTCCCACTTTTCCAATCACACATCTCTTATAATGCACATTCCTTTTCCTATAGGCCATGATAGTGACTCATCTTGTCTCACTTCTCCCTTTCTTACTACATATCTCTTGACTACATTACTAGATGATGAGCATGGTTCCTCTTTTATTTCTACTATTATTGTTGCTTCTCCTACCATCCTAGTCCATCCTCACCTAAAGGCTCAAGTTCCTCAATTGATGATTTATCTTTTGATGTGTTTAGTGAGTCTACCTTAGTTGATAGTTTGGTTTATGCTCCTCATGATGTCTATTCCACCTTTGAGCCTTCTTTTTTTCCTATTTCCTAGCCCACCATACGTTATAACTTCAAAATTTCTCTCCCTTTCATGGATGACCACCATGTTGGAGACCCTATTAACCAAGATCATTCTATTGCATATTTGTTAGATACTGGATTAAATGAACTACATTATGACATTGACATCAATACTTCTCCTTATGCTTCCTTTTCCATCATTTCTTCCCCTCAAAACCCTCCCCTTTAGACATGGATCCACTTAGTTATGCCTCTATGCATTCTTTCCCTTTCAAAACATCCTTGCTCTCTTTTACTCCTACACCATCTCCACTCATATAACCCTTTCTTCCTCCAAGTATGAATTACCTTTTCCTTCATCCCCTCTTATTACACCTTACACATTCACATACACTTATTCCTCTCCTTGTGTTGTACCTTCATATCCACATGCTTTCTAATTGGGCGTACATGTATACTAACCTTAAGTAGCTAGATGTGCAATTGGAAGCACTAACTTTTGATCCTACTCCTCATTCAACACCTTCATGGTTAGTTTTTCCTATTTCATCTATGATCCTCACATACCCTTCTCCTAGTGGCATGAGTGATATATGCTTTGACAAATATAATGGCTAATGAGTAAAATGCGAAATTTGATCAATGAGGGAGTAGTTCTTCTTTCTTCTTATGATACCCCCCTCTCTTCTCATGATGACAATCTGGATTTGGTAAAATCTAACATGACATATGCCATATCATTTACTTACTATGCACATGATGATGACCATGATCCTTGTAACATGCCTATATATGATCATCCTTCTACTACCCATGCCAAAACTATTTCTCCTTCTACATGTACTATGATGGTGGAGCTATCCCTTCCTTTGACAACTCTCCACATAAGACTATTCAAAATTTCCTTCCTTATGTATCATTTTCACCGAAAGTTCCCTCAAGCCATAAATTTCTTTCCTATGACTCCTCACATGACCTATTTGTCAAATTTCTCTCCATAGGCTTTTTTGCATGTTGTGGTTTAGAGAAATTTATTGACCACAATTAGTGTAGGTAGATCCATCTTGCTTGATTTTACCCATATGCATGGTCTAACTTATTGGCTATTGTAGATCTAAGTCTAGGGTAGGCTTGCAAGTTAAGGATGTATTTCCTCATGACTAGATCTCGCATGGATTGAGATTTATTTCTTTCTCATCTTTCCATTCCCAATGCTTTTCTTAACCTATGATCACTTGTCTCCCTTCATCTTCAGAGCCCAAGAATAGTTGTTAAATAGGTGCTTTCTTTAACTAGATTGACTACTTATCATGTTTATCCATTGCATTCATGATTATATTAGCTATTACATCCATGTAGAAAAGAGATCTTAAGGTCTACACAACTATTCACAATATTGGAGCATAAGTGAAGGGTGTCATTTGTTAATCTACATGGCACCACTCTATTTCTAGTTCATTCACAACTTTCCTATCTTTATCTACATATCAATTCCTATATCCCCATCTATGTGTTGCATGACCCACTCCTCTTTGTCCTTATCTTGGAAGGACATGCACCAATTTTCCTCACCCCACCTTGATGCCTCTTGCTTCATCCTTCCCTCCTTTCATATCATCATAAATATCTATCACACAATATTTTTCCTTTTTGAATCTTCTATTACTATCTTGCACAATCTCTTTCTAGCCTCCCATTGTAGGCATCATCCTATTTTACTAGAAATGGAGAATTCTCTTTTTGTCAGGTTTGTTCACCTATATATTTATATTTTATATATTATCGATCACATGCATAAACTTGAACTCATTGATTACACTCTATATTGTTCATGATACTTATCCTCTCTTCTACATTTCTTACCTTGACCATCATGGTTCTCCCACTAGAAGCATCAAATCTTATCTTGATCCTAAGGAATTGGGGAGGGTAAGCCCCACTCTTTCCCATGGACTACATTATTATCATCACCTTAATATCTTGTGATTCATCACACTTATTACACTTGCCACACATTGTCCCATCTTGGGGTACCTTTTGTTGATGATGTTTTCTCCACAACAACTCAGACATAATATGAAATCCTATCTCTCTTGAAAGGTAAATCTCTATCAGCAAGCCTCAAGAGATAACCCCAAGGTCTCTAATGTCAGGTCTTGAAAATGCATAAACAACTCAGTGATAAATGTGAAAATGTTGGTAATCACAAAGGGACCTTACTACAAGCAAAGACTAAATCTTGAATTTATCAAATCTGGCAATGTAATGATACTTCAATCCTAAATCTAATTCAAATGATAAAGAAATAACAAAAGGTTAGGGTTTCAAAGAGATATCTAAATCTAACTACTCCTAAGATTAACAATGCAAATGATGAAATACTTGAAATGGACCAATCCCTCATAAACTAATTCCTACTTGACCAAGATAAATCTACAATCTTACAGAAATAGTGCAATCTTCTGAGGTTTTAAAGATTTTCATATCATGAACATTCATCCAAGAAAACCCAATTGCAATTGAAATGAATAAATCCCCACAATTGAACTAAGCACAATGAATATAAAGTCCAGGCTAACTTTGCAAAGCAACTAACAATCAACTAGCTGTAAAAAGTATGAACCAGGGATTGTTGCAACACTTCAAATATTAAATCATGAACATCATTGAATCATATCTAAATCTAAATCTAATAACCTTGAGCAATTTGAAAGATAGAATCATAAGCACCATGCAAAATAAGTCAACACAAAAGAGATCACCAGAAAATCACAATGTCTTCAATTGTATTGAATCACCAAATTTCAACAACAATTCCAATCTTCTGTTACAACACTTGCTTAGAAATTGACTAACTTCTACCTCTGCTCTACTGCTAAATTCGCTTGTATCTGTCTATGCATTCTATTCTATCTATCTTCTATCTGTCTTACAAATGAGGCGAAATGCCCAATTTATAGAGAACCCCAAAGCATGTTGGCCAAGCAGGGATTTACAATAATAAAATAGCCAAACCAAGTTGGCCTAAGGAGAATTCAAAATAAAATAAATTGACATTAAATACATGAACTCAATCCAAGGTTAGCCTAAGATCCTCAACATAATTTGAACCAAGGAAAAAGTTTCAATGCAGCCCCAAATTAACTGCCCTCTCCAAGTCAGCCAAGGGGTGGAGTAGCCAAAATTTTGAATTTCTTTCATTGATTCGACTTCATCTCCAGAACTTCCTTGATGACTCAACAAAATTCAGCCTGCACTCAGCAAAAACCACCATTAATATCCATTATAACACTATCAAAACATGAAGATCAAGATTAGCTCATCATCAGTAATATATTCATAATCCAAATAAGCTCAAACACAAATCAAAATCAACCCAGAAATGCCGCTCAAGCGCAAACAACACTGTCTAGGATTTTGAGCCAGCTGCAGAATCCAGGCCAGAGTCGAAATTCTCAAAAAATATGGCCCAAGCGGATTCTAGTGAAGAAGGCACAAAATCCACCATAATCATCACAAAATGTAGAAAAGATGCAAATAACAATGTGCAATTCATCAGTTAGAAGCATGGAATAACAAGTATTTAACATTAAAATCATCCATTTACCCAATTTTCAAGTTTAACCAAACTTCCCAGAAAATCCAAAAAAATTCGGACAGACCGGATTTCTGTGAAAATGATAACACTACATGAAATTCGGGAAAACGAGGGGAAGCAGGAGAAATCGAGAAAATCTGATTGGACCGAAAAATCCCAAACCCGACAGAAAACCTGAACAACGGCAATCCAACACAAATTCGCACTCAAATTGATCGAAGGTCACAAATTTGAGGACCCTGGGCAGGAAACTAGCTTAACCTAAACCTTCAACAGATCTTCCTTGAATTCTAGGCCTAATCAAAAGCAAATAAAAAAGAAATGACAACGCCCTAGGCATGAAACCCTAGATTTTAACCATGAACACATAGGGAAATCCAAAACGCCAAAGCACAACAAGACGCCAATGATAAAGCATAATGGCAAGAAAATATCCAAAGATCGACTAAATACAATCCTCACAAAGAGCATCAATGAAGCGTACAATACATCCAGACGAAATCTGGAAACCCGATAGGACGGCGAAATTTTGAAAAAATTCGGCCCAGGCAGAATTCTGCGAAGGCCAAAAATTCCTGAGATGCAGAGTAAAACGGGCCGAGCCAGACTCCGAATGAAATCCAGGAAAATCCAGAGGGACCGGAAAATCCCGAGATGGGGCCAAAACCTAAATGGTAGCATTGAAACCGGAGTTTGAAAGAAATTCAGGAAAATTATCCGAATGGACAAGAAAATCCTGAACCCAGGTAAAAACCCGAACTTCACCCAAAACATAATATTTTCAATATGCAACTTAGGGGAAACGCCTATGAAAGCAAGATACAAATTTTAAGCTCATGCCAAGGCAATGAAAATCCACAAAATAAAAGGGGCAAAAGACCAAAAGTGAAAGCAAAAGAGGGTCCCTGCTCTCAACGGGGCGTGTGTGCAAAAACTGCACAACAAATGGCAACTCTTCTGGGAAAATGCTCCAGAGCATTTGATGAGGAACAAGAATCAAGAACCCAAAATCTCTGGTTTCGATATCACTATCAGACAAACAAATCAAAATGCAAGATTAAAGAATCAGAACCAAAGGCAGATTGAACCTTCCATAGACTAAAAATCCAAGTGTGTGCACATGAGTTCATTTCCTTCCTTGAGCTACTGTAGGAACCAAGTTCCATCAGGTCAGGCTACATAAAGATTCTAACTCCAAAAGCAACCTGGATAGAGCCTCACTGCCAGTCAGGCGTCTATAGCCCCGACGAGGTTATCGCTCTGACTCTCTCGAACATAGCTCTACTACTAGCCAGGCATCCATAGCCCCGGTAGAGATATTCAGATACCCCTGATAAGTTGAATTCATTCTTTTGATTTTCAATATTTCACTTTTCTTTTCTTTTGATATTCTTTTCTTTTCACTTTTTCATTTCAACCTGTGAACAATGAAGTTCACACTTAGGGCTGAGAACCACATTGTCACTGAAGAAAAATAAGATTTTTCACCTGGCAAGATTTCACAAGGATCCTACAACAATCTCAAGATTTTTAAGATGTACATAAAAGATATAAGATTTTAGCATACTTCAAATTCAAATCAAACCAGTGACCCATCCTCTTTAAATCAAACATTCAAACTGTATAGGGATAACAAAGACTTCAACCATCCTTTCCAGACACAAGATTAAAGTTCATCAAGGAAATACTCAGAACAGTCCCAGACAAGAGAATATTTGCTATGTAGGTGCAACACATCTAGAAGAAAACAATAAAACCTCCAAAGAAAGAGCAGAGCAAAACACACCAAACTGAAAGAAAACCTACACTAACCAAAACAAACAAAAGAAAAGCAGAAAAGGAACCCTACTCTAACCAAAGCAAACAAAACATAGAGGAAACCTAATCTAAGTATGTACAGGACAAGAACTGAAAACAGCTCAAGACTGAAAATAATGCTTCAAATACTGCCCATTGACAGGCAGTGGAATATCCTCCCTAGTGAGAGTTTTCAAATGGAAAGCATTATCTCCCAGGATTTCTAAAATCTGGTAAGAGCCAAGCCAAAGTTTGTCAAATTTTCCATGCTCCCCCTTACGGTCATGGGATTTATCACAGTATAGAACCAAGTTAGAAATCCGAAAGGATTTTACCTTGGCTCTTTTATCAAACCACCTTTTGACTACACCCTGATGTTTAGCAAAGTTTTCTAAGGCTTCCTCTCTTTTTTCTTCAAGGTGTAACAACTCCTGTAGACGGGCCTCACGCCTATTTTCTTCATCATAGTACTCATTAATGAACTGTAAAGTAGGGATCCTCAATTGAATTGGGAATACAGGTTCCTAACCATATACAAGGTATAAGGGGAGGTCCCTATGGAAGTATTTTGTCTTCGATCTGCCCATAGAGAAAATCTAAGTTGAGTGTGCCAATCCTTGGGATTCTTCTCTAGTAACTTACAGATGACTGTCAAGAGGTTCAGATTATTGGAAGACTCAACCAACCCATTACCCTGTGGATAGTAATTAGATGAAAAATTTATTATAATCCCATGATCAAAGGCCCAATTGGAAAATTTTAATGATGCAAATGCAGGACCATTATCACAAACTAAACATAAAGGACATCCAAAGCGATTGATAATACTTGATTCAATGAAATCTATTACCACTTCGGAAGTACACTATTTGCATGAAAGAGGTTTAGTCCATCATGTAAAATAATCAGTAATGGTAAGAATATACCTGTGACTAGCAGAAGAAGGTGGATTGATGGGACCTATGAAGTCTATCCCCCACTGTGCAAAAGGTTTTACCTCAAAAACTGGTTGAAGTGGAAGAGCTGCATACTTCTCTTTGGTTGCTGCAGTCTGGCATATGTGGAAAGTTCTGACATGACTATGTGTGTCCTTAAACAATGTAGACCAATAATAACCAACCCTTAGAATCTAGTTTGCAGTACAATGTGTTGATCCATGGCCAATACCATATCTATCGTGAATTTCAGCCATGACTCTCTCAGCCTCCTATTTTCCTAAGCACCTCAAGTAGATACCTTCATGATTTTTCTTATATAGAATAGCTCCCTTCAGCATGAAACTGTCACTCCTCAAGCATAATTCTCTTCTCTGTACTGCATTCAGATGGTCAGGACATCTCTTAGTCAGGAGATAATGAACAATATCATCATACCATTCTCCAGGGGAAACATCTTCTAGATTGTAATGTTGAGCTACAAGATCAGGGCCTGTTTCTTCCATAGTCCTTGTAAGTACTTGCCCTCTTACTAGATTCATGGGTTGGATCTTAATATCGTACTCTTGCAACATAGTTACTCACTTAGCCCTGCGCTCTCCTAGCTCATTTTGCATCAATAACAGCTTGACTGCAGGATCAAGAACTATTGCAAACACTTTGTTTCTGAGAATATAATGTCTAAATTTCTTCATAGCCCTGACTAAGGCATAAGCCTGCTTCTCCACACTTGGGTACCTTAGTTCAACATCTTTCAATGGTGCACTCATTAATGCTATGGGATGCTCATTTCCTTGATCAGACTTTTGAGTCAACATGGCAGCACATGAGTGATCAGAAGCAAACAAATATATATAGAATGGCTTAGCATAATCTAGACTCACCAAAACTGGAGTTTCAACAATAGCTCTCTTTATCTCTACAAATGCTTCCTTAGCTTTTTCACTCCACTCAACTTTGGCCTCTTGCTTCAACATTGCGTTCAGTGGCTTGACTATTTCTATGAATCCAGTGATGAATTTCCCTACAAAGTTGATCTTACGAAAGAATGACTTCATTTCTTTCTTGCTAGTAGGTGGTGGGATCTTGAGTATAGCTTCCACTTGCTCTGGATCAATGGAAATTCCTTTTTCTGAAATAAAATGTCCCAATAAATTTCCCTCTGTCACTCCAAATATGCATTTCTTTGGATTGAGGGATGTACCAAATTCCCTACACTTCTGAAACACCTTACACAAATCTGCTATATGATCACCTCTCTTCTTGGAAAAGACTATCATATCATCCATATAAATGATTATGCACTTACCAATTATGTCCTTAAATGCAATGTCCATGGCCCTCTGAAATGTGGCTCCAACATTAATCAAACCAAAGGGCATTCTTCTGTATGGAAAAGTGCCCCACTTGGTAGTGAAAGCAATCTTATGCCTATCTTCATAATGTACCATGACCTGGTTGTATCCTGAATAGCCATCCAAGAAAGAAATCATCTGAGATCCATTGACAATTTGAAGGACTTCATCCAGTGAAGGTACTGGATAATTATCCTTCTCTAATGCTTTGTTGAGGTTCCTAAAATCTACATGTACAACCTGATTTCACCATTCTTTTTCCTCACGGGAACCAAGTTTGCAACCCAGGTTGAATGTCTGATTGGAAATATAATTCTTGCCGACAATAATTTATGCACTTCCTTTTGTATGATAGGTTCTAGTAAGGCATTAATTGGCCTTTTCCTCTGTCTGAAAGGTTTTGCTCCTGTATTGAGAGGGGTAGTACGAGTTATGATTGACGTGTCATAGGTCTTCAAGTCTTCATAACTCCAAGCTATCACATCTGGATATCTATGTAATGCATCAATTATTCCTTTCCTCTCTTTTAGAGTGCATACTTTTCCAATGAAGACATTCTTGGCATCATCTTGAGTTCCCATATTATAATTTTCACATTGTCCACTGATGGAATCCTTCCTAGCATCTTGCTCTTGATCTCTGACCCTATCTAGATAAAAAATCCTCTCTAATTACGCCATTCCTTTGGGAATAGTATTGGTCTTCAAATTGATTACTCCTTCCAAATCCATTTCTGCTTCTTGGAGTTCAGTTTCATCTATAATTTGAGAAGCAAAAACATCTGTACTTGTGATAAAATCTAAGATATGCTTGTCATCTTCAAATACTTGGAAGTTGGTGACATTGTCAGATACTGAAGGTACTGGGGTAAGTACCACTATAAACTTCTTTAATCCAAAAAGAGACAGAGATTGCAATGTACTAGCTACCTGAGCAAGAGAATAAGTTGTCTAGTTCTTACTTCATGGAATTAATTGAATGTTGAAGGCATCAAATCCTTCGATAAGATCCCATACTCTATGTCTATAATTGGTCATTCTTATGTCATGACAAGAGTACTATCTTCTAACTTGCTTGACTACTAACTCATAATCCCCAAAAACTTGCAAGATCTTGACCTTTTTCTTTAATACCATTAACAACCCATGTACCAAAGCCTCATACTCTGCTACATTATTTGTACAATGAAATTGAAGTCTATGAGCAGCAAATAATGTCTTACCTTTTGGACTGATTAGCTCAAATCCTACCCCAACTCCTTGCTTTGATTTGGATCCATCAAATCTTAAGGTCCAACAACCAACAACTGCAAATTTCCTAGTTGTATCTCTTGCACCGTTGCTGCTTGAAGGTTCTTTAGAGAGCATCACTTTCTTCTCCTTAGGGTCTTCTTGAATATTTTGGATATCAACTTTGACTACTGGAGTGGGGTTGATACACTTCTGCACCTGTTCCACTGCAGTATGGCATAAACAACAATCCAGTTTAGAATGAGAGGTATTATGGACCTTGCACCAATTTGGAAAAAACAAATCTCCAAAATTCATTTCCCTACCCAACTGAATTTGATCCTCAATGCATTTCTGAATGAATTCCTAGAAATTATCTAGTAAACTGAGCTGATTATCTTCAAGATCATCTTCATTTTCAACTGGTTCAACCAAGGCTTCAGTATTATTGGACTCTATTGTAGGGTCAACAGGCGCTATGTGGAACATAAGGAATTCCTCTGCATCTGACTCCTCAAAAGGGGATGCAAGCGCATGGTTACCCATACTCACCTTTGTTATCAGAATTTCATTGGAGGTATTTTGATACTTTGTAATCACGTATTTCATCCTAGGCTCTCTTTCAATTCTAATATGGTTTGGAACTCCCTTCCAAGGAAGCCACATATGAGAGTTATCAGTTGATACATATCCATTCAGGGCCCTGGTAAAGTCTCTTCACAGAATCAAGCCATAAGCATCAGGTATATCAGCCACTTGTATATTGATAACTTGTTGAATTCTAGGATCAGAAGCAACCTGCATATGAATCATGCTTAATTCCCCTACAACATTAACTTCAGTCCTATCCAATTGTGTAACTTTCTTTTGGGAATCAACAGGAGTAATGTCCAAAGCTCTATAGACACCATATGGAATTACATTAGTGGAAGCACTAGAATCTAACAAGCAATTGTGCAAGTGCTTACCAAATATACAGATAGATATCAGGAATGGAGGAGTCTTTGTTTTCCCTTGAAACAGAGTTAAGGGAGTATCTACTTGAGCAACTTGAGTTCTAACTTTCTCTTTTCCCTTATCTTTAGGAGGCACATGAACTTGATTATGAGTCTAATTTTTCCTTCCCACTGTTTGAGAGCTAAATACCTTGTTGATACTTTCACTAACTGATTTATCTTGTGATATGGAATTTGCATTGTAAGCTCCTAGAACTACATTCCTAATGGCTGGAACTCTCAATAACTCAAATGCAGATAGACTTACCATTAGCTTCCTGAGCTCTTCTGCAACATATATAGCCAATTGTTCTTCACTTAGATCAACAGGAGTCTCTTTTGGATAGTCCACCACCTTGTCTTTGCTTGCTTCAATACTCCTTCCTTTTGACATGTCCATCTGTGCTTGTCCTTCCTTTGAAAGATACTGCTTAGACACATGAGGATACGATGTATTATTGCTGCCATTAGGATTTGGAGGAGTGGTGAAGTTGTTCGGTGGAATGGAGGTGGTGAAGGGACCTCCAGCCGGTGTATGTCTATGTGGCATGTCTTTCAAATCATACTTCTTAACAAGCCTCTGGAAAGTCTATAATTCTTCAACATAAGCTTCTTCTTCATCCAAGGGGCCATTGTCATTTATTAGATTTTCATCAAACAACTGTGAAATCTCATCTCCATTACATACCTGGTCTGCCTCTTCTTTGAGCTGGTCTGATTCTTTTTCAAGCACATTGTCTTTGCTCTGTGGAAAAGGAGCATGGTTCAATACTAACACTAGTGAATCATAGGGAGTGGATGGCACCATCTCCTGACTAC
This sequence comes from Sequoia sempervirens, assembly GCA_007258455.2. Lineage (NCBI taxonomy): Eukaryota > Viridiplantae > Streptophyta > Pinopsida > Cupressales > Cupressaceae > Sequoia > Sequoia sempervirens. The sequence continues at coordinate 84,058 of VDFB02094726.1, forward strand.
TCAAATTGTTCTTCATTTCATACTGGAAGATTGAAGCCGCTGTCTGGAACTCTTGACAATCTAACTTAGAATATTGACTCGTTTTATGGAGTCTACACCATCCTGATAAAGCAGCTTTAGCTAAATATACACCGCTAGGAGGCTTCTCTTGACTGACTGGCTAATTGACTGGTTGATCCAATGGGGTAGGGACTCCTCCATTATTAGGCCTTGTGTTCCAAGTCCTATTCTATCTAGGTGGTTGTCTCCTGTCGAAACCTTGTCCACCACCTTGACCTCTATCAAAGTTTTGGCATGAGGATTGTCCCTTATCATAATTTTGTCCCCTATCATGGTTATATCCCCTATCATTATTGTATCCTCTATCATTGTTATATCCTCTTTCATTGTTGTATCCTCTGTCAAAATGTTGTCCTTGTTGATTTTCTCAATTTTCTCTGCTCTGATTGGACTGCATATTTCTCTGAGCAGTTTGCAACTGACTGTTTTGGTTCCTCAAGTAAGTCACTTCCATATTCAACTTCTTCACTTGTTCGGTCAAGTCATCCAGTCTCCCTTGGTTTGGACTTCTATATGGGGGCTGGCTCACATTATTTTGGGAATATCCTACTGCATTGCTGGTACTTAATGACTGGTTCAAAACTTCAGAATTCTACAGATATGGGGGATAGCTAGCATGAGATTGTGGATGAAGAGGCTGATTCACACTTTGATGGGGATAATTGACTATGGGTTGCATTTGATTCACTGGAGGCCCTGGGTGACGAACCATAGGCAACTGAGGAACCAAATTCATGATGGGAGTATGATTGGTGAGAGCCTGATTGAGAGCTGGGACTTGACCAGGGTGAGTAGCGGGTCCTAATGATGGTAAAGGTCCAGACAAATGTTTTCTTAAGGAAGTGCTAACCTTTACAGCTTCTGCATATGCATCAAGTAGGGTATTGGGAGGATTATTTCTCTATTTCATGAAGGTAGTTGTTAGACTATCAAGACCTTCATAATAGACTTCTAAATCAGTGGCATCATCAATAGAATAGGGGGCCTATAGTCAGGTATAGGAACGATGAAACCTATTATTAAAGGACCCTATAGGCTCATTGACTTCTCTCTTAACATTAGTGAACTGACGATAGAGCTCATTGGAACTAAATGGAATCCTAAACTTCTACAGAAATGCAGTCTCTAATTCAGTCCAATGCTGGATAGAACCGACAGGTAAGTGATTATACCAATATAATGCATCCTCTCCTAAGGAATAAGGAAAGAACCTACATGCTACATCATCATGATTGATTCCTCTATCCTTAAGGCTAGTATGAAATATCCTAATGTGTTCCTCAACGGTTCTATTAGGATAATTGACATGGAACTTTGAACAAAAGTGCTCAGGGTTCTTGAGCATAACATTGTAATTGGTGAAACTCAATGGAGATGGGTTATTACCTAGGAAAGCCATTGGTGGAGGTGGGGGTAGTAATGGCTGACTTATGGCTAGCTGAGGTTGTAGAATGGGAATTTCCTCAGACTTAGATGAAGGTGAGAATGATGAAGATGATGGAGATGATGGAGGTGGTTGGGTGGATGATGATTCTCCCTTTATACTGGTCCTTCTTGACCTAGTAGGGACTAGTAACTCTTGAAATTCCTCCTCTCTTGGAGTAGATCTGGTTCTTCTTCTGAATGTTTTAGGAGAGATAGCGTACAAAAACTGATCCAGCTTAGCTTATTCAGGCCCTCCTAGCGACAATCTGTTGATGATGTTTTCTGCACATCAACAACTCAGACAGAATATGAAATCATATCTCTTTTGAAAGGTAAATCTCTATTAGCAAGCCTCAAGAGATAACCCCAAGGTCTCTAATGTCAGGTCTTGACAATGCATAAACAACTCAGTGATAAATGTGAAAATGTTGCTAATCACAAAGGGACCTTACTACAAGCAAAGACTGAATCTTGAATTTATCAGATTTGGCAATGCAATGATACTTCAATCCTAAATCTAATTCAAATGATAAAGAAATAACAAAAGGTTAGGGTTTCAAAGAGATATCTAAATCTAACTACTCCTAAGATTAACAATTCAAATGATGAAATACTTGAAATGGACCAATCCCTCATAAACTAATTCCTGCTTGACCAAGATAAATCTACAATCTTACAAAAATAGTGCAATCTTATGAGGTTTTAAAGATTTTCATATCATGAACATTCATCCAAGACAACCCAATTGCAATTGAAATGAATAAATATCCACAATTGAACTAAGCACAATGAATATAAAGTCCAGGCTAACTTTGCAAAGCAACTAACAATCAGCTAGCTGAAAAAGTATGCACTAGGGATTGTTGCAACACTTCAAACATTAAATCACGAACATCATTGAATCAAATCTAAATCTAAATCTAATAACCTTGAGAAATTTGAAAAATAGAATCATAAGAACCATGCAAGATAAGTCAACCCAAAAGAGATCACCAGAAAATCACAATGTCTTCAATTGTATTGAATCACCAAATTTTAGCAACAATTCCAATGTTCTATTACAACACTTGCTCAGAAATTGACTAACTTCTACCTCTGCTCTACTGCTAAATTCGCTTGTATCTGTCTATGTATTCTATTCTATCTATCTTCTATTTGTCTTACAAATGAGACGAAATGCCCAATTTATAGAGAACCCCAAAGCATGTTGGCCAAGCAGGGATTTACAATAATAAAATAGCCAAAACAAGTCAACCCAAGGAGAATTCAAAATAAAATAAATTGACATTAAATACATGAACTCAATCCAAGGTCGGCCTAAGATCCTCAACATAATTCGAACCAAGGCACAAGTTTCAATGCAGCCCCAAATTAACTGCCCTCTCCAAGTCAGCCAAGGGGTAGAGTAGCCAAAATTTTGAATTTCTTTCACTGATTCAAATTCATCTCTAGAACGTCCTTGACGACTTAGCAAAATTTAGCCTGTACTCAGCAAAAACCACCATTAATATCCATTATAACACTATCAAAACATGAAGATCAAGATTAGCTCATCATCAGTAATATATTCGTAATCCAAATAAGCCCAAACACAAATCAAAATCAACCCAGAAACGCCGCTTGAGTGCAAACAACACAGTCTGAGATTTCGAGCCAGCCGTGGAATCCAGGCCAGAGTGGAAATTTCAAAAAAATTCGGCCCAAGCGGATTCTAGTGAAGAAGGCAAAAAATCCACCATAATCATCACAAAATGTAGAAAAGACGCAAATAACAGTGTGCAATTCATCAGTTAGAAGCATGGAATAACAAGTATTTAACATTAAAATAATCCATTTACCCATTTTTCAGGTTTCACCAAATTTCCTAGAAAATCCAAAAAAATCCGGCCAGACCGGATTTCTGCGAAAATGATAACACTTCATGAAATTCAGGAAAACGATGGGAAGCAGGAGAAACCGGGAAAATCCGACCAGACAGGAAAATCTCGAACCCGACAGAAAACCCGAAGAACGGCGATCCAACACGAATTCACACTCAAATTGACCGAAGGTCACAAATTTGAGGACCCTGGGCACGAAACCAGCTTAACCTGAACGTTCAACAAATCTTCCTTGAATTCTAAGCCCAATCGAAAGAAAATCGAAAAGAAATGGCAACACCCTAGGCATGAAACCCTAGATTTTAACCATGAACGCACAGGGCAAGCCAAAACGCCAAAGCACAACACAAGATGCCAATGATAAAGCATAATGGCAAGAAAATATCCAAATATCGACTAAATAAAACCCTCACAAAGAGAATTAATGAAGCGGAAATGACAACGAGACGAAATCTAGAAACCTAACAGGACAACAGAATTTTGAAAAAATCCGGCCCAGGCGGAATTCCGGAAGGCCAAAAATTCCTGAACTATAGAGTAAAACAGGTTGAGTCGAACTCCGAATGCAATCCAGGAAAATCCAGAGGGACCATAAAATCCTGAAATGGGGCCAAAACCTGAATGGTAGCATTGAAACCAGAGTTTGAAAGAAATTCGGGAAAATCCGAACGGACAGGAAAATCCCGAACCTAGGTAAAAGCTTGAACTTCACCCAAAACATAAGATTTTCAATATGCAACTTAGGGGAAACGCCTAGGCAAGCAAGATAAATGTTTTAAGCTCATGCCAAGGCAATGAAAATCCACAAAATCAAAGGGGAAAAAGACCAAAAGCGAAAGCAAAAGAGGGTCTCTACTGTCAGTGGGGCGTGTGTACAAAAACTGCACAACACCTTTTTTTTTCATTCAGTATTGGGGGCATCACCTTAGTTGCATGCTCCCATCTTTGGGGACCATATTATTATCATCACATCAATTTTTTGACTCACTTTTTTTCACCTTGGCCTATTTGGGGATTTTTTTTCATATCATTGGGGACATCACCTATATATTCCTCTATATCCTGTACTATCATATTACTATGCACGCCTTGGCATTCTTTTCACGTTTCTACTTATTATCTTAAATTGAATAGCTTTATTCTTTCATATTATTAAATTAAGGGGAGCATATCCTACACACATTATCTAATTCATACCATCAAAAAATCATTACTTGAGCTCAACAAAGCCTCCTAATCTAGTTTAGGTGGTGATCGCATAGTCATTATTATAATTATTTACCAATTTTGCTTTGGCTTGACTTGAACTTTTATCTTGTTTGAGTGAAAACCACACATAGCTAGGTGGTAACCAAATAACCATCATCATTTGAATATTTGACCATTTTATTTGGTCTAACTTGGTCCCATTAGTTCAATGGTTCAATGAAATAGCCAATTTTTTTTTGGTCATATTTTTGTTGCAATGAAATAACTAATATTTCTACTATGTTTTGGTGGCAATGACATCCAATAATATCTATCTCATTATAGTATCTTGTTGGCAACAAAATAGCCAAACTCTACCAAGGTTTCATTTTCCCATGCAAACCTACCATGGATATCTCACCATGTGACCCCCATGGGTCTTTTTCCTATCTTCTCCTTCCCTAGTTTGTCACATTAGCCACATGGAATAATGACATTGTGTGGGTACTTAGTGTTTCATTTTTTTTATTGTTGTTTTGTTTAGAATATTATTGTCATGTTTAGTTGTCTTACTATGTCATTGTTTACATTAGTATTTTTTCAATGATTGTTTTATTTTGTGAGCTTAGTATCTTGTATATACAATATTTCTAGTTCATGTATGCTTTACAATTTTACTTTTATTCTTTTTACAATAAACACATTTCTTTATTATGGTGCATTGTAGGATAGGCTCTTGAATGTGACATACTAAAGAAAAAAACAAGGACACATCCTTTTTATATATCCTTTACAAATTTGGAGAATATTATTCAATATCATAGTGTTTTTACTTTAGTAGCTTTCATTGTAACATCTTCAAAAAATACTTGCATGAAATGTACTCAAATCAGAAATATTCAAATGATTTTAACCAATTTAAAACTGAAATCTTTTTCATTCCAAATTTTAGACAACAATTGATATATAATTGCATTCAAAGAAATTTGCTAAAAACTAACAATACATTGTTATGATCCAAGCATTCAATTTTTTATGAAGTCTGTTTTGAAATGATTGTAGAATCTTCTATTCAAAAATTAAACTAGATATTAGACACTTTTTGATCACCACGATCTACAAGTATGAGGTGAGAGCATATGGTGTAAAATTATTGATTTTTACAATGTAGGTTTGCACACAACTCCAAACTAAATAGTACTTAGAAAGATAAAAATAGAAATTAAATTCAATAATGATGTTTCTCAAATATAAAAAAAATGTACAAAAAAATTCTACCATTAATCAAAAAGTACAACCATACAAGAAAATGTTGAAACTTAAAAAAAAACTATGCAAACTAAACCTTCCTTCTTCACAATCCTACAAAAACAAATTGCAATCTTTCCAACATAGATGCAACTTCTTAATGAAATTTCCCTTAGGACATAATAGGGTTTTAATTATTCAATATCCAATAAATCCAAGGGTTTTCATCCTTATATTTGAATTGATTGAACACAAAGGCTCAAGCAATATTGATAAAGTTTGATAGATATAAAATGAATACCAATAATGAGAAACTCCTTGTCAATAAATATTTGATGAAAGCCCAACTTGGGTGCCCCAAATTCTAATGCATCCCTTTTGGAGAATAAGATAAAATAATACTTTTAATTAATTTCCTTGAAATATGCCCATGTCTCATAATTGTTACAGGATTCTTGACTAAAACTAGGCAATAACTCCCATCTTGCAAGCTATCGCAAAATCTATCATAACCATGCCAAGAAAACTATCATAAAAGAGACCTTAAATGATTTGGGAGTTATGTTTATCCCATATCCATGAATTCTCACGCTCCTCGGGAAAGTATACAAAATATATAACTTTTTGATATTCTTCTGGATTGTGGAAATCTAATAACATTGATATAACATTTTATTAATTACTTCGCCCCTTTTACTAAAAATGAGAAATAATAATTAATTCAGGTCCAAATAATCAATTTTAATTAAATTTATTATCTGATAAATTTCTTCTTAGCCCACAGATAATCTAGAAATAAGCATTTTCTCCACAAAATCAATTCAACAATAAAACAGACATCACAAGTCCACCTTCCAAAAATTGCTTACCCTTAAGCAATGCAAACTCAGATATTCTAAGATTTATGATTCTTATTGAATGGCATCTATTATAAGTAGATTCCTCCAATAAACTAGATACCATGTGATAACTCTATTTCTTATCTTTTTCACCCTTTTGATAATTGATGCAGGGGCATCGGTCCCGTTTCTTATTTTATTTGTTTTCCCTTGTTTCAATTTAGTGTTGTTTGAATTTTGGCTTGAGAAACTTGGGTTAGTGGCCGTTATGGAAGTGGAGCACAGATGTCATCCCTGTCGCTACATGGACAAGTATGTTGGCTACAAGGCAGGAGGTCGACGATTGTAAAGGGAACCCGAACAGTTTTGGAAAGGCAACCGATTCTTGGAAGAAATCGTAGGTTGGGGGAAGATGGGAAGGTTGCGGAAGAGGTGAGGCCGAGCAAAGGAGGATCTCCATGAGGGGGAAGTAAACCATTGTGCAGGGAAAAAGACCCCCACATGCAAGTTGAAGACGACGACAGGGATCGGGAGAAAGGATCCTGCACTGGAAGAAGAAGCAACAACAAGTAAGGAGAAGTATAGGAGCACTTGGAAATAAATGAAGAAGGGTCGGTGCAGAAAAGAACCAAGCTGAGTTTTCAGTTTACATTGTTAGGAAAGATTGAATGGCTGGGCAAGATCCCAAGTTAATTAAGTTGCAGAAAACAAACCAAATAGAGGGAGTAATAAGGAAGTCGATGCCTGTATGAATCTGTTGTCTTTGTAATATGTTTTGCATAGATCAATGCTTAGTGTATGTTTCATTTCACTGTTATGTGTAAGTTTTGTTTTTTGTTGCTTATGTCGAAGGCATGAGTTTTTGCAAATGTTCTTGTCACCCTCGACAGTGGGTTGGCCTAACTGGTTTAGCCAACATTCTATAGGATTTAATATTAGTTTTGGCATTTATTACAGATTCTTATCGCTTGTTGTGTTTCAGTTTGTTTTTAATTAAATAGGCTTCCAATATCTTGGTACCCGAGTGGATGTATGCTATGTTACCAGAAACGAGAAACGGAAACCGCAACGGCAACGGCAACGTGACGAGAAACGGAATATTTATAGGTTGCGTATAAGAAACGGATTACATACATATATATTTTCAAAAATTCATATATATATACATATATATTATGTATGCATATGTATGTGTATTTGTATGTGTTGTGTGTATATATATATAATCTAAATTATAAAACATATTTTTATATTTTAAATAGATTTATATACATAGATGCATTAAATAACTTCAATTATATATATAAACTACAATTTAATTATTATTATTTTTTATAAATGTATAATAATTTTATTAAAAATATATAATACAGCAAAAAAATATATAACAAAAATGGTTAAAAAAACTAATCTATCGATAATAATGAGCATTATTAATTATACTCACCGAATTCTGCAGTTAAACTACCTGAGCATTATTTATTTTACTCACCGAATTGTGCAGTTTAACTAACTGACAGTGTATTAATTCTACTCAGAATTTCGCAGGTTAACTGAAAGTGTATGTTAATTCCTGGAGAGCCTAAAAACACCAGCAGTTTTTATTTTTTTAACTCCAACGGCTTAGAAACAGCTCGACGGATTGGAAACGACCGTTGGCGACGGGGAAACGGGTTTCGGCCGTTGAAACGCGAAACGGCGCTTTGCCGTCACGTTTCTGGTAACATAGGATGTATGTGAGAGGGCGTACCATCATTTGGTATCGAAGCCTAAGAGATCTGCGAGATCCTAAAAGGTCTGGGAAGAGGAAGATGGTTATGCTCATGGGATTGTGGATAAGTATGTGTGTGTTAAAGTTTTGATAGGTTAAAAAGAAGAACCTAGGTACCAAGAGACTGGCAGAGGAAAAGGAGAGAAGCCCTAGGTGAGGTATCGAGAAGCTAATCATAAAGATCACAAGATGCAGCAACATATCATAAAAGAAAGCCTAGGAAGAAATGTGAAATGAGAATGAATGTGAAGAAGCAGAATTTAGAGTGGAATAAAAAAATGACAGAGTTGAAGAGAGATTTAGAGAAATGTAAGCAGTGGCTGGAGGAAAGAAGCCAAGAATACGGTTGGTGTTGGCCATTGAAAAAGAAGTTGAAGTGGTTTGTGAAGAACATTATTAAGAAAAGAAGAGGGCAGAATATGGATGCCTTGGAAAAAAAAGATGCAGATGAAAATAAAGATGCGGATGGTTGAAAGAGATGAAGGAAAAAATATACCTGATGAAGAAGTTGTAGAGATGAAAAACGAAAGAAGTACAACAAATAATGACTGAGGAAGATTTATGGGATCAATTTTTAGTTATAGATAAGGAATGGATGGAGAAAATTGCTAGTGACGATAGGAAGATAAATGGGACAATGAAGAATACCAAGATGAGGGTTGCAGCTAAAAGACAAATGGACAGGGTGAATAAGTTTAAAGATATGGAAATCTTTAATTTCCATAAAATCATTTCTATCGATGGTTGGGAAAGAAGATCTTGGAGGAGGATGAAAAATGGCATTTGTAACTCCATGAGTGTACAGACGGAAGGTGTACAACGATGCTAGAGAAAGATGATACTTGTTCAAGAACGAGAAGAAAAGAAAAAAAAAGAACAATGAAGACTCATTCTAATGATGACCTCATGTGCAGGAGCATATGCTTTCTTTTGTCTCTTGGGGAGTCTGATGGAGGGATATTGGTCTCATTTCTTATTTTATTTATTTTCCCTTGTTTAAACTTGGTGTTCGATTTTTGGCTTGAGAAACTTGGGTTAGTGGCTGTTATGGAACTGGAGCACAGATGTCATCCTTGTCGCTACATGGACAAGTACATTGGCTACCAGGCATGAGGTCAATGGTTGCAAAGGGAACGCAAACGGTTTTGGAAAGGCAATTGATTCTTGGAAGAAATCATAGGTTGGGGGAGGATGGGAAGGTTGCAAAAGAGGTGAGGCCGAGAAGAGGAGGATCTCCGTGAGGGGAAGTAAACCATTGTGTGGGAAAAAGACCCCTGCACAAGTTGAAGACGGTAGCAGGAATTGGGAGAAAGGATCCCTTATTAGAAGAAGAAGCAACGACAAGTAAGGAGAGAGCATAGGAGTACTTGGAAGTAAATGAAGAAGGGTCAGTGTAGAAAAGAACCGAGCCGAGTTTTCAGTTTGCATCGCTAGGAAAGATTGAATGTCTGGGGAAGATCCCAAGTTAATTAAGTTATAGAAAACAAACCAATTAGAGGGAGTAATTGGGCTGAAGAATAAGGAAGTTGATGCCTGTATGAATCAACTGTCTTTGTAATCTGTTTTGCATAGATCAATGCTCAACTTATGTTTCATTTCACTATTGTGTGTAAGCTTTGTTTTCTATCGTTTATATGTAAGGCATGATTTTTTGCAAATGTTACTATCGCCCTCGACAGTGGGTCAGCCTAATTGGTTTAGCCAACATTTTGTAGGATTTTATATTAGTTTTGGTATTTATTGCAGATTCCTATCGCTTGTAGTATTTTAGATTTTTTGTAATTAAATAGGCTACCAATATCTTGGTACCCAAGTGGATGTATGTGAGAGGGTGTGCCATCAATAATGATGGCATTTGGTACCCATATGAATAACACTATTATTTGTGAACATTTAATCATTGCAAGTTAATGCATCATAATAAAACAATTCCATGAATAGAAACATATAAAAGGACATATGTTGGGGTAATTTTGTAGCAATATTATTCCAAGTGCAACCACTTAACCCTTTTGTGAGTTTTGATTTGAAACATATTACCTCAAGTATCCTTCAACCCACTTATTCACTAGTTTTTCTTTTCAAACTATTTATGGTTGGTAATTTGTGCTAAGATTGAGTTTTTCTCATCGCATGAACTAATTATTACCAAAATTAACTAAGAAATCCACTATATCTATGATTAACAATATTTTTAGGCAACTCATGTAGTCTAAACACCTCTTTGCAAAATATTCTACCATATAATGTGTTTTAAATTCAAAATGAATGGAAAAGAAGTATGCATAATCATTTAGCCTATCTACAACAACATAAATATAATATTTAACATGTATCTTAGGAAAAATCACGATGGAGTCCATGAACACACTTTCTCAATCTTTATAGCAAATAAGTAATGGCTGAAACAAACTTACATGAAATACATGCTTAACTTTATTATATTGGTAGGTGATGTAATCCTTGATGTGTTTGAGATCTTCCTCCTCAAAGCTCTTCCATTGTAATCTCTCTTATATGTCTACAAATATTGTAGGATCTATAGTGTCCCACCATGGGTATATCATGCAAAGCTTTCAAAATATTCTATTTCATTTTAGACCCAAGCACTAGAAATATTTCATCCTTATATATAATAAAACCATATACTAGCACATACTTGGAATAGTTCACATTTTCATCTAAAATTTTAGTAGAAAATGTACTCCTGACATATTCTACCATGATATAGTTCTCCAATTACCATAAGTGACAAAAATAAAATGAAGAGTAGGCATTCTAGAAAAGAAACATATAAAACAATTCCATGAATAGAAACATATAAAAGGACATATGTTGGGGTAATCTAATCATTGCAAGTTAATGCATCGTAATAAAACAATTCCATGAATAGAAACATATAAAAGGTCATATGTTGGGGTAATTTTGTAGCAATATTATTCCAAGTGCAATCACTTAACCCTTTTGTGAGTTTTGATTTGAAACATATTACCTCAAGTATCCTTCAACCCACTTATTCACTAATTTTTCTTTTCAAACTATTTATGGTTGGTAATTTGTGCTAAGATTGAGTTTTTCTCATCACATGAACAAATTATTACCAAAATTAACTAAGAAATCCACTATATCTATGATTAATAATACTTTTAGGCAACTCATGTAGTCTAAACACCTCTTTGCAAAATATTCTACCATATAATGCATTTTGAATTCAAAATGAATGGAAAAGAATTATGCATACTCATTTAGCCTATCTACAACAACATGCATATAATATTTAACATGTATCTTAGGAAAAATCATGATGGAGTCCTGAAGACACTTTCTCAATCTTTATAGCAAATAAGTAATGGCTAAAACAAACTTACATGAAATACATGCTTAACTTTATTATATTGGTAGGTGATGTAATCCTTGACGTGTTTGACATCTTCCTCCTCAAAGCTCTTCCATTATAATCTCTCTCTTATATGTGTACAAATATTGTAGGATCTATAGTGTCCCACCATGGGGATATCATGCAAAGCTTTCAAAATATTCTATTTCATCTTGGACCGAAGCACTAGAAATATTTCATCCTTATATATAATAAAACCATATACTAGCACATACTTGGAATAGTTCACATTTTCATCTAAAATGTT
>VDFB02094727.1:0-28709 GCA_007258455.2 Sequoia sempervirens
AACTTGTATTGATTGAGGCATAATTCCAACAGATTTATCCAAGTGGGAATTCAAAAAATATTCTCTTTCTATCCTAGGGTTGTGCATCATTTTCAAATCAAAACACTTTGCTTGGATCTAAAACATTATAAAACAAACACTCAATAAGATCATCAAAATTTCAAACCCTCTAGGAGGAGCAAATACCTTTGACAAATCCAAGTGCTATTGCTTGCCCTAGGGATTCTATCCTTAGAGGCTTCTAAGTATTTGAATTTACATCTCAATTTGCTCTTACTAAAGTCAACATTAGGGAACTATTGCCTTAATTTCCTTGATTTCCACATAATGGACTTTGTGGGATGAAAAGAAATTGGGACATTAGACATTTAGTTTGAAAATCTAAGCAAGAGAGTGTTTGTGGTAAAAGGAATTCATTAAGCAAAGATAAGAACAATTGAACCCCACAAATGTGTTGTTCCAAATGATTTCTCGGAAGATCAAAATACGAAAATCAAAGTCTAAAAGTCTTAGTCCAAGAGCTCTCAAGAAACGTTTGTCTATGCTTTACGAATTTAGAGAGAGATTGGTCTTCAACTTTTACAAACGTGCATCAAATAACAATCCCAATTTGTATTCATTTTACTATTGTCAAAATCCAAGACTTTTTTAAAGGTTTGAGTATCTCACATAGGAAGTAGAGCATGTTCTTCAACACCGAGGCCTTGTAAGCAAAAAGTATTTCTAGGTTCACTTAGGATCAAGTCAAACACTCTCACCCATCCTTCAAACATCAAATCAAAATCATCTCACAAACAACTCTTGGAAATCTTGAAAAAATAATTCATTCTAAACTTTTGGGAAGTCCTCTAGATCAAAATCCAAATCATCTTGTTTGACTAGGTGTGTGTAGATGAATCCTTCTTCACACATTTGGTCAAATTATCAATCCTTGTGAACAAGTCTATCCCTTGATAACATCCAACATCTTGGGGTTTATGAGTTCATTATCCAAAATCCAAAATGAAATCAAATCATAATCAAATCCAAATCAAAGCCAAAGTCAAAATAAAATAAAATCAAACCAAATCAAATCCAAAATCCAAAATCCAAAAGTACCAAAGTCTAGTATCTCCTTCAAGATTTCTTAAGAGTTCAATCATTCACACCATCCATCTTTCATTTATCTCATCATCACCCTTTGATCCTTAATCATCCTAGATTTTCTTTTTTGTGCCTAAAGTTTAGATCAATCTAAGGAGTTAGAAGTTCACCTCCCACATTCTTGAAAATTGATCCCTATTTTATGGTTCAAACTAGATCTCAACACAAGAAGAACATGGAAACGAACAAAGAAACATCAACTTCAAGTGACTTGAGTCAAATTGCACCCAAAATCAATCCCATTGGGTCTAGCAATCCCACACTCAATCTTCCTCCACTCCCACAAGATCCTCAAGAAGGTGGCCAAGTGGAGGACATCACCAACAATGTCCTAAGGATGACCCAAGATGAAATCATTGAAATGGTCCAAAATCCAAAAACTCACAAAATTGTCAATGCCATGATGAGGCTCAATCCTTCACAATACATGCTAGAATTGGCAAAGGAAGGGGCTAAACTCCCTTATGATTTTGACGTAAGCACTATTGTGGAGAAACCTCTTGGGATTATGCCATCAGTCTCATTCACACCATCCTTTCAAAGCATCATTCAATCCATCCTGCAACTCACATCATCTCTTGCTCCAACTCAACCAATTGTCAACAAGGGGAGTTCATTACTACATGACCTTCAAACACATCCCCTTGTGAACAACCAAGAATTGGATGCAAACACTATCTTGGGTCAATCGGTTCCTCAAAATCTGAAACACCCATATGTTCCGCTCATCTTTCGTGACCCCAACGACCCATCCTCTTTCAACGCAACATCACATATCCTCTCAACACACAAGTCTCTCTCCCCATGAAATCAAAAGGAGAAGGTGGATTATTTGGACAAGGGGGAATCTTTGATCCCTCATCATCATCATTTCTTCAAGAGAACACACCACCCATCTTCCCACCATTTCCACCTCTACCACTAACATCCACACCACTCCTCAGTTTAGGGAAACCCTCTTTATCAAATCTCAATAAAAAAAATTTCAAAACAATCCTCCAATCGTAAATCAAACCATCATACCAAATCCTCCAATCATGCCACCGATATCACAACAATAGGTGGCAACGATCCCAACAACACAAGCAATCAACACATCATCTGCTGTACCTCAAAATGTGGTCTCCCAAGGGCCGATCATATCAACTATACCATCCACCACACAACCTCCTATCATTAATCAAACGGTACCTCAACAACCACCTCAAACTATCATCACAACTTCCCACACAATTCTGAATCCTCCACCACCACCACCAAAACTGAACATGGCAAACCAATATAGCATCACATTGCAAGTAGCTCAACAAGCCTATCAAAAGACACTTCGTCAATTTCAAAATCAACAAGCTATGCAAGTTGCACAACAAGCTCCTCAACAAGCGTAGGCACAACAAACCACACCACAAGCACAACAAGTTGCCCAAGCTCAAGCTTTATTGCAATAACAATAAGCCACCCAAGTTGCACAAGCTCAAGCGTTGTTACAACAACAAGCTGCACAGGCTTCCCAAGTTGCACAAGCTATTCAAGCTCAGGCACAAGCTCAATATCAAGCCTAGCAAACTCAAGCACAAGCTCAATACTAGGCACAACAACAGGCAACTGAACAACAAGCCTATCAACAAGCCCTGCAACAATACCAAGTGCAACAAGAAGCAACCCAACTATTAGCCCAACAACAAGCATTGTTGGCACAACATCAACAAGAGCAACAATTTCAAGCATATCAATAAGCATTGATTGCACAACAAAGCTTGCAACCACCTCCCACCAACATACCCAACACTCCTCCCATCACTCAAATGATCAAACCATCTCAAAACATATTCACCCCACCTCCCAATTTGCAAAATGACGTGACAACACAAATCAAATTGCTCTCGCAACAAGTGCTAGATTTCCAATCTGGGAAAACAACGAAAAAACCAAGTGATCTGTGCCCCTATCCATTCAGCAGGAGCCTTGCGATGGTACCATTCCCAAAAGGGTTTGAAATCCCTAAATTTGACAAATATCGTGGGACGGGAAACCCTAAAGATCACATCAGGGAATTCCAGGTACATTGCATGGAAGTTACATACGATGACACATATCTAACACAACTGTTTCCTCAAAGTTTGGTTGGGCCTGCCATGGAATGGTTCTCTTGCCTTCCTCCTAGAATCAAAAAGTTCCAAGAAATCGTGGACGCATTCATAAAAAAATATGCATTTAACATTGGAATGGATGTTAGTCTAGAGGAACTATCTGTGCTCAAACAAGCTAAAGGTGAATCATTCACATCCTTCTTGCAACGATGACTATCCAAGACCAACAAGAGCAAGTGGGCCATGCTAGAGGAGCAACAAATTTGCACCATCATTGCCAATCTCGAGAAAACCTTGTCATTCCATCTAAAAATGCAGTGCATCACCACCTACAACCATTTTATCCCCAAGGCGCTCAACATCGAAAGAGCCCTTATTGCACAAGGGGGAACACTCACATATCAAGAATATCAAGAGAATCGCCCATCCACCAGTTACAATGAGAAACCTCGCACATGGGTGAAGAACAAAAATTTCACTAATGATGGTGTGGTTGATGCCAAGGTCATAATCAGTGCTCCAAAACAAAACATCCAATCATACCAACAACCATAAGGCAACAATCGAAACAACACACAAGCCAACACGGTATCACAACAACCACCCAATAATAAAGTCAACAATTTGAATAATCAAGGAGGACCACCCCCGTGAAACAAATATGCCCCCAAATGGAAATACACAACCCTTGGGGAATTAATCGAATCTGTCATGAAAAATATGGTACAAGAGAATCTGATTAAAATCCCCACTTATCAGAATTATCAAGAGACCCAAGTGAAACCACCATGGTACAATGAAAACTACCTTTGTAATTTTCATGAAATCAAAGGGCACATGACAACCAGTTGCATGAGACTGAAAAATATGATCCAAGACCTTATCGATGAAAAAATCATAAATGTTGAACAATCGACCGAAAATCAGGACCTAGAGATATATACAAATCCAATGCCCGATCATAATAAAGGGAATAACCATGGAAAGACAAAATATGGCAATGTAAACCATGTTTATGATCATGTTGTCGCATCCCTAGATGAATGGGTCACTGTTGTTAGCATCAAGGGAGCCAAAGCCGATTGTGAAGTCACCACACGTGGCAGAAAAGTTACCATTGCAGGATCATCACAACCACCTAGGGCATCCACCTCCAATCCAAAATCTGTTCCCAATGGTTATATAATGTCTTGGACCAGCTGAAAAGAACCCCTACTCAAATCTCCATCATGGGGTTACTGAAGATCTCATCCGCACATAGAAAGATCCTAGAGGAAGCATTGACTTCATCCACCGTCTTCGCAGATCTTGATACTAACCAGTTCTAGGCTATGGTCAAACACATCAGCACCCCACATCTCCTCACATTTCTGATCAGGACCTCCCAACACAACCATCTCATAACTGCGCACTCCATCTCGAGGTCTTGGTCCATAAAAACAAAGTCAAAAGGGTCTTGGTGGATGGCGGTGTAGGTCTGAATATCTGTTCTCTCAAGCTAATAAATAACCTGGGATTCTTCGAGGACTCCATTGAAAAAGGTAAAGGTATTACAATCAGAGCATATGATGACCAGGAAAGAGTGTCTCAAGGTGCTATTCAACTCCCTATTCAAATAGGGCCAACCATCATGGAAACCACATGCCAGGTCCTTGACCTTGATTTTCCTTATAATATTATCCTGGGGCGTCCATGGATCCATGGGATGCAAGTAGTTGCATCTACTTTCCATCAATGTGTGAAGTTTCCCTACCAAAACCAAGAGGTCATGGTCCATGGTGATCCCAAGCCCTTTTATTACTACAAAAATATGGAAGCAAAGTACTACAAGATCCCCCAAGTCCCAAAAAATGATGAAGGCCCTTCAACCCAATATGTAGACCCAGCTACTTTTGCCTCCACTTCTGAGACAAAGACATCCGCCATTCCTGATATCTCTGAAATCAAAGTCATTGTCCAAGACAATGGGTGTGGGGATTACAAAATGAAGAAAAGTGCTTTCGTAATAGGAGAATTACCTCAATCTCCTAGGTCTCATGGGCAGCCCCAACTGATTGAAACATCATCCCAAACCTTCAAAGTAGACCCCTCTAGATTTAGATGTTGGGGAGACCTAAGTCGGGAAGTGGTAGATGAAAAAGACATATCAAGTCTGCTATACCAAGATGAAAGGCCTGTGCCTGATCTTCCCATGGATGAAAATAACAAAGGACTACAAATGATGCTTAGTATGGGCTATAATAGAAACAAGAAACTTGGAAAGAATGACAATGGTCTTCTAGTACCTCTCATTCCTGAGAAGCGTATGAGAAATCTTGGCCTTGGATGTACCCCTATGAAGGAAACCATACTTGGAAGAGGTGTGTCAGTTAAAACAGTCAAAACTCCCCCTCAGTTATTAGCAGCCGCTCTTCAGTTACTAGTATCCACAGGTCGAGTCATAGATAACTTTACCTTTGACATAACCGATGTATGTAGTAGTGATGATGAAGATCCCATAACCGATCTACCCATGCTATTCGAGTATTCTTCACTTCTCATGATTAGTACCTTGTCTTTTGAGTCAAACAACCAAACCCATGAGCTAAACTTAGTCTATCCCCAACTCATCGATTATGACCAATGAGGGCCACCAATTTTGGACACATTCGAAAATGATGAGGCACTCTCAGAATTCATGGGATTGCGGGATACAATACCATATGGAGATCACAAAGCTGGATTTTACATTGAGCTTGACACACATGCCTATTATAGGGAAACAATTAATTCCTTCAGTCGCAAAAGTGAAAATTTGAGAATAATCTCTAGGTCTTTGAGTGAAAACCACACTGTGGAACTTTTTGACCCTAAAAAAGGAAAAAAAAAGGAAGCATCCAATGGTGAAAACCTCTATGAGGTGTTGGAGGATGAAGGATTCAATCTTCCCCTTAGTGCTATTCATTAGGAGAAGTCAGTGGTCTTAGCAGAGAAGTGCAATCCGATCAACCTAGGAACAAAAGAAACGCCACACATAAATTTCTATGCAGAATATCTTTTGATCGAAGAACAAGAACTCTTAGCTACATTTCTAAGAGAAAGAAAGGTAAAATTTGGATGGACCTACGCTGATATGCTTGGTCTTGATCTAGAAGTTGTTGTGCACCATCTAGCTATATATCCCGAGGCAAAGCTAGTGAGACAAAAGTTGAGAAAGATGCACTCACAAATAACATTGTTGGTCAAGATGGAATTATAGAAGCTCCTAGATGTTGGGTTTATACGACCGATTGATTATCCAGAATGGGTCTCAAATCTTGTACTTGTTTCAAAGCCCACTGGGGGCATCCACATCTACATAAACTTCAGAGATTTGAACAAAGCATGTCCCAAGGATGAATTTCCTCTCCCAAACATTGATATGATTGTGGATATGACAGTGGGACATGAAATTCTATCACTAATAGATGGATTCTCAGGGTACAATAAGATCATGATAGCTAAGGAAGACCAACATAAGACAACTTTCACTTGTCCGTGGGGAACATACTGTTGGAACATGATGCCATTTGGGTTGAAGAATGCTGGAGCAACCTATCAAAGGTCCATGACACTAATCTTTCATGATATGATTCACAAAACTATGGAAGATTACGTGGATGACATATTGGCCAAGTGTAAGAAATGTCAAGATCACATTCTGACGTTGAGCTCCATCTTCAACAGGCTAGAGGAATACAAGGTCAGACTCAATCCAAAGATGTGTTTCTTCAGGGTACAATCAGACAATTTACTAGGGTACATTGTATCTATGAGAGGAATTGAGATAGACCCCACCAAGGTCAAGGAAATTTTTGAAATGGAAGCACCGATGACATTGAAGCAGCTCAGAGGTTTGCAAGGAAGACTTCAGTCCATCCGCTGATTCATAGCACAACTAGCAGACAAGGATATCCCATATTCTCATCTGCTCCACAAGGGGGTAGCATACAAATGGGACAAGAAATGTGACCAAGCTTTCAACAAAATCAAGGAGTACTTGCTCACACCACCAGTTCTCATGCTATCAATTCCAAGAAAACCCTTGATCCTATATATATCGACAACAACAACAACCCTTGGTTCTCTCTTGGCACAACATGATGAAAACGAGAAAGAGAGAGCTATTTACTACATTAGTAGGACCATGGTGGGACATGAAATTCATTACATATCCATTGAGAAAGCTTGCTTAGCCATCATGTTTGCAACGCATAAATTCAAACATTATATGCTAACACATCAGATAAAACTCATTGCAAAGATAGACCCTCTCAAGTATTTGCTTTCTAAAGCAACACTTACAGGGCGAACAACTAAATGGGTTATGATCCTAACAAAACATGACATTGAGTATGTGGAACACAAGGCCATTAAAGGAAAAGTAATTGCATATCAGTTGGTAGAAGCACTGATATATTCTAAGAACCCACTTGTATCAGAATTCCCTGATGAATCCATCTTTAACATGTAAGTGTGGCAGATCACTGGAAAATGTACTTTGATGGATCCTACACATAATATGGGTCAGGAGCGGGAGTCTTCTTCATTACACCACAAGGAGACTGCATACCTAAATCATACAAGCTGTCTTTTCTATACACAAACAACATTGCATAATATGAGGCTCTTCTCATAGGGCTAAGAATTGTAGTATAGTGGTAGATCATGACACTCAAGGTCTATGGAGATTCACAACTTATCATCAACTAGGTAAATAACGAGTACCAAACAAAGGACGACAAGTTGACCCCACACAAGAAACTGGTGGAAATCCTCAAAGAGTCCTTCATTGATATCACGTTTGAGTAGCTACCAAGAGAAAATAACAGAGCACCAGATGCTATGGCAATAATTGGATCACTACTAGATGTCCCACACAATGTCCCAAAGCAATAATTCCTTGTAGAGAAGCTTCTCGTACCAGCATTCGAGGTACTAGAGTCTGAATTTATGTGCAAAATCATTGGTCTCGATGATCCCTGGTATCATGATATATACACCTACTTGAGAATAGGAGTCCTCCCCACCGATATCACCCCAAACCTTAAAATAAAATTCGTCAAGAAGTCATCCTGTTTTGTCATCTTAGGAGATTCCCTATATCGTAGGAGCATTGAGGGAACCTTGTTATGATGCCTTAATGCTGAGGAAGCTTTGATTGCTTTAACCAAGGTACACAACGAAATTTGCAGTTCACATTCGAGTGGTATGACCTTGGCCAAGAAACTGTTGAGGACTGGGTACTATTGGCCTACAATGGAAAAGGAAGCTCATGAATATGTCCAAAGGTGTTTGTAGTTTCAATAGCATGGGGATCTCATCCATGCACTAGCTTAGGAGCTTCACCCGATCATCACACTTTGGCCCTTTTCATAGTGCGGGCTCGATCTCGTTGGTAAAATCACCCCCACCTCATCTAGTGGACATAAGTTCATCATCACTACCACAAAGTACTTCACGAAGTGGGTGGAGGCCATTCCCATGACCTACATCACAAGAAATCAGATATCTAAGTTCATCCTGAACTACCTAATTTTCTGCTACGGTGTCCCTCGGGCCATTATCTCAGATAACAATACACCTTTCAAAAATTAGATGTTCGAGACCTATGCCAAAAATTTAATATCCAACATCGCTTTTCCACTCTATAATACCCTCAAAGAAGCGACCAAGCATAAGCTACTAATAAGACCATCTTAAAAATCCTCAAGGAAATAGTTAATGATGCTAGTCGTGACTGGCATCTACAGTTGAATCCTGCCTTATGGGCCTACCGAACAAGAATCCGCACACCAACAGGTGCCACGCCTTTCTCCCTGGTCTACAGATCAGAATCCATCCTCCCCATTGATATCGAGCTCCCATCCTTGAGGATATCATTGCAGAATCTCATCATTGATGAAGAATATCGGGTATCACGGTTAAACGAGCTGGAACTACTGGATGAGCGATGCATGGATGCCTTAAACCATTTGCAAGTCTACCAAAACTATCTCAAGAGAAGCTACAACAAGAAGATCAGGAGTCAGACCTTTCAAGTCGGAGAGCTCGTGTTGAAGAAAAATAAAAAAATGTACCAAATCTAGATAGCAAGGGAAAGTTTGAACCCAATTGGTTGGGACCCTTCATCATCATAGCAAGCTACAAGTTAGGGGCATATCAAATATCCACCTAAAGGGAATGCTCTGCAAGAGCCCATGAATAGCTCCCATCCCAAAAAATTTTATGCCTAATCTTACAAGGTGTAAATCTAAAAATACAAAAAAAATCAAAAAACATAAAAAAATTCAAAAAAAAAAAATAGAAAAAGGATTGAAAACAGTAAAGAAAAAAATTGTCCTCTAATGAAAACCACTTCAGTGGTGCTTTAGGAAAGTACCTTGGTGAAAACCTGGCAAACAGACACCTTGTGTAAATAAGAACTCTTCATCCACCATGATCTTCGCAACTTGTTCTGCATCATCCATCCATCACGCTTCCATATCATCCATCCATCATCCATCTGCATCCGCATCATAGCTTGATCCTGTGTTCGTGTCATGATCCCTCCTACTACTACTTGGCCCATTCTTAAGGTCAGTCTATTGCATCACACTGGGGGCATGTTCTTGTATCAGATTAAATTCATGTATATTCTTGAAGTCTTCCTTAAAATCAGAAAATCCAAAAAAATTCAAAAAATTAGAAAATCCAAAAACATTCATAAAATCAAAAAAATCCAAAAACATTCAAAACATATTAAAAATTCAGTAAGAAAAAATAAAAAATAGAGTCATCTTGTCGAACTACGGGTCTCTGAGATCTGAATGTAGGTAAGGTTGATCTTTGATCATCCCCTGAGACACTGAGGTTAGTCCTTTAGGAGTCCATCATAATAAACTGGCAAACCATTTGTTCATATCTCATCAATAGTCAAGTCTGTGTCAGTCGAACTACGTGGTATTTGTGTGTATAATATAGGCGAGGCTAATATTTGATCAACCCATGAGGCCCCCAGGATAGGTCTTTTAGGTGTCTTGTTGACCACATAGGAAGGCTTTCCTTTCTATGTTTTGGTCTGAGATGTTTGAAATATCTGAATTGCATTCTAAATAGGGTTTCGTATTTCATGTGTGAACAGGAGTACTCCTATTTGATTGTCAAGTCAAAGTCCATCACACTAGGTGCAACACCATCTTGGTTCTTTATACTTTGATGCATCATGCCTATGTGTGTTATCAAACATAAGGTAAGTTAGCCCTTTTAAAATACCAATTTCTGATAAGCATCATCATCATCATCATCATCCATCTCTAATAAAGTCTTGTAGATCATGGACTTGTTGGATCCTCTTGTCTTCATCCCATTTCTTCTTTTTTCTCTCTATGCTAACATGGTACCATGGCAGTTAATAAAAAACATCACTAATGTATCCATCCTGCATCCACAAAACTTCAGCATGCTCCATATCATATCATATAGGAAATATTGATCATCTCACATGCATTGCATCTCATCATCATCATAATATAGATTGGTTATTCTAAGCATCTCATAAACTATACATTTGCATTCATTCCATAATCACATAAACATCGTCATATCATCCACATATGCATCATCATATCATCCATTGCATAGTCATATAAGCATCATCATGACATCTATACATCATCATATCATACATGAAAAATATACTAAAAAGAAGAAGAAAGGGATATGTCATAACATCTCATACATCTCATGATCAAAACATACATCATCATCCATTAGGGGCATAATTTAGATCTATTAGTCTAAGCATTTTAAAATCATTTGCATATCATAACATTTGCATCCATACATCCATATTGTCCATACACCATCATCATAAAAAGTGCATAGAAAAGATACAAAAAAGAAATACATCCATAAGCATCTGCATAATCATACATACATTGCATCACATAATATAGTCACATTGCATAAAAATCCATCCATAATGCATAAATAAAATAGAACACATCATAACGAATCGATCATATCATATATATCAAAATAATGAAACTGTCATGGTACAAAATTAGGATCATGTATGTGTATCAATTGATGTATACAATGCCCACGGGGCTATAAAAAATGGAGCCCATGGATCTCAAAAAGAATCAAGTGTCGCTGATCAAAACTGTGTGAGCTAGCCCTGGTGGCTGCTCTCCTCACCAGCCTACCTCTCTAGTTGGTCCTGCCTGTACCCTGTCTGTTGAGAAAACTTCGGCACCCGAGCCACTGGAGGTACTGCCTGTCGATAATGCACCCTATAATACTCAACCTCCCATACAACTTCATTGTACATTCGCGGAGGGATTGTCCTGCCATGTATGCTCTCTAACTACTGACGCCTTCCAACCTCCTGTGCCAGCTGTAGCTCTATCGCTTGTCGCTACTATATAGCTTGATCTCTCTTTATTGTGAGGGCCTGGACCTGTTGTCTGGCCTAGTCTCTCTCCACCATAAGTATTTGTACCTGATCCTGAAGCTATTGAATCACATCTCTTTGATCGGGTTGAGGTGGTAGCAATTTCTAATCTTTGGGAGCATCTCTTTGCTAGCGCCCATCTCCTTAATCCCTCTAGTTTGGTTGGTGTGACTGGTGCAGAGGTCCTCCTCCTCCTCCTCCTCCTCCAGGTGCTCCTGGATCTTGTCTTGCCTTCCCCCACCCTACTATTTAGCCTCAGGGTCTCTACCGCAGGAGTACTGTCCCTGGAACTGTCAATTTGATGGGAGGCCTGAACCAATCGTTGTAGGCCTGTGTGGTCCTTGGATCCGCCTATCCCTGATCATAGAACCATGGCCTAGCTACCATCTGCTGGAAGGAATCCACTGCATATGATGTGGGGATTGTCTGACACCATGTAGTCTCTCTAGTAGTCCAGACAAAGATGGCCATGTACTGATCATCCAACTTGTCTTGGATGTCTCCAAACTGTCTCGCTACCCTGTTGGGTAGGTAGCACTCAATCATTGTATGCGCACGTCCCTGCATGAGCTAATCCTTCATGTTATAGAAAAAGTGTTGTACATCATCATACCAGGCCGACATTTGTAGCTAAGGTCTCCAAGTAAATGTTGTCATCTCATCCAAGACCCTCTGCCACTGGGGTAGGCCAGGCTATCCTGTGTGCGTAAATGTGAGCCCGCCCCTATACCTCCAAAATGTTGGGTCGTTAGGCTCGACGTCAACCACTGTAACTCTTGGTCGAAGCACAACTATGTACTCCCATGCCCAGATATGTAAAAGTGTGACCCCGACACCAATGGCTATGCTGTCACAATACGTGAACTTGCTCAAATCATGATATAGTGAGGGAAGCATCACTGGTCCCCAAGCAAAGCAACACCTCTTGAACAACATCCGCTCCCAAACCAGACCCCATCCTAGAGAAAAATATCGGCCCCGCCGATCTGGAGCTACAAGTCCTAATATGATAGCGGCCACAATCAGTTGAAAAGTTGACACTTGACCTCTATAGTACTTGAGATTGATCTGAACCTCAGTGAAAACGATCTCATTTGTCCCCATGATATCATAACATGCATCCGTGCCAACATCCATGTCATATATAACCCTCTCGCTGTGGATGGGCAATCACAAAATACGTTAGACGTCCTCCAATGTGACGGTCACCTCGCCAGTGGGAAGATGAAAGGATGATGTCTCGCTGTGCCATCGCTAAGCTAGCTAGTCATCATCGCCAGATGGGTCATAATGGCAGGTGCATTAGCAATGTACCATAGACCAATCACGCCAAGGTGCTCCTATAGCAACTCATGTAATCCGCTCAATTTTCTCAGCACCGAGGATCGATGCTCATGTGAATGCATAGGCTCTCTGTCCTCCTACACCCATAAAGCCACAACGTCAAATTTAGTAAAAATATTGGACCCCGTTCGAGGTTTTCACAACTAAAACAACAAAGGCGTCATTATCAACAAAGACATCGCTATTTGAAAACTCCAAACTATGACGCTAGGACCTCCAAATTGCAAACCGTGCCACGACATCGTTGTTTGATCGTGAGCCTGTTTGACCCAGAAACCCTAAAGACCTAACTCAAGCATGGCGTCGCCATTTGCAATGGCGTTGCCCTTTGGAGTTTGAACCCTAAATGCTAAAATGCGACGTGGTGTTGCCAGTCACAATGGTGACACTCTTTGAAGCCTAGCATCACCGATTTAACCCTTCAAGCATTGCTATATAGCGATGCTAGACTTTTTGACTCTTGAAACCATAATAAATGCACACAAAAATCAAAATTAAAGGTCGGGACAGGAAAACATACCACTGGTCCTGCACTTGGAGGTCGTTGATACACTCGAACTCGCTCAGAAATGTGTTGGGGAAGCACTCTTTGTGCCATTCTGTACGAGGGTCATAGCTCAAAACGATGAAAATTCTAAAGGTTGAATGTGAAAATGGATTGAAAGTGACCCCTTGATAGCTATTTAAGCATGAAAATTAGGGGTTTTTGCCTCGTTTAGCTGTCAAACTAGGGTTTTGTGCCCCCGACCCCATTTTTGCTCAATCGAAGCTCGTTTTGCATTTTTTTTGTCGCATTTTGGCACATTTTCAGCATCTTGGAGCCTTTATGGACCCGTCGGGAAACTTGTCCTCTTTTTTCATGAGATCACCCAAAAATCCAAAATTTTCATCCGATCTCTCGAGGGGGCAGTGTACCAGCGTAATTCTTTCACTGGGGCAGTAGTGGGGCATCCGAAAAAATCCTATTTTTTTTGAATTTCAATCTCGACAAGTTTATTCTTTGAACCAACTTAGCAGGTGCATTGCTTCAAAGAGGGGAAAAATGTAGACATGTAAATTATACTGATTGATCTCATACACCTGATCCTGATTTACTAGCACCAATTCTTCCTAAATCATCTCTCTACTAACCATTTAATTGAATAATATTTATTTGATTAAATTCATCATATTCCATCTTTTAATTAAATAAATCCACTTTATTTGATTAAATCATTATCTTTTATTAATTAAATAAATCATTTTATTTAATTAATCCTAATGTTCCTCTTTTAATTAAATAAATCATTTTATTTGATTAAATCATATTTCATCTCCTTTAAATTAAATAAACTAACCTTTATTTGATTTAAGTCTAACATCATCTCTCTTTAATTAAATAAATCAAACTTTATTTAATTAAATCTAATATTCATATTCATCTAATTTTGATTTAAATAAATCCAAAAATCTAAGTCAAAGTGTCAAATCAAACTAATCTCCACCTAATTTAATCAAATCCCAATTAACACTAACTCTAATCCATCAAATCCTCTAGATTTTGCAACTTGCACACATAAATCAATTTAATTGATAATTGATTTATTAATTCCTCATTTTCATTCAAAAGGGCATCAAGTTGGAATATTCTTCAAATTTGAAAACTCCCTCCCAAAAGGACTTCTCTATCCAACAAGGCATTAAAGGCCCTTTACATGTCCTTTTTCTTGAGCCAAGTGGCATTAACTCTTCTTTCATCTCCCTCCAACATGTCACTTCTCCAATTTCAAATTCCACCTAATTGCATTTATTTGCACATTGATCAAAATGTCCTCCACCTTTCTCCACTAGCATGTTGACAAGTGGCACAATACCATTGGCTTATGTTTAGTCCCACATTCTCCATGTTTTGCATTCCTCCATCCTTCTTTTCTATAAATTGAAGACTCTTCTATTGATTTTGGATCCACAACTTGAAGAAAAGTCATTATCTACAGGTTTTTGAGCAAAGTTCATCCATTTCATCCAAGTTTCATAGTTTTCATCATTTCATAGCTAAGTTATTGCAAATTTCATCAAGGAGCACCATTGTTCATCATCAAAGCTTGCCAGGAATTGGGAAAGGGCTATTTTCCACATCAAAATGGCACCAATTCTCCCATGGGATTAAGGGTTGAGCATTTGAATAGGATTTAGATTGCTTTTACTTAGTTTCTTTACTTTATTTCTTGTTCATTATGCTTCAAATGAATCTTATGGGGAATGATAATTTAGATGTGTATAATTGACTAACATTGTGTTGTTTTCTCATGTTTGTGCAGGTCTAGAATTACCATTCACACCTACACATACTCATACAAAGATATATCATATATATGAGAAATCGAGTGGATATATATATATAAATATATACATTATATGTATATAATCTTATCGATATATGTTTTGAAAAAAAGATTTAAACAATAATATAATATATGTGTGGATATGTATGTATTCGATAATTTATATATATATATATATATATATATATATACACACATATATATATATATTGAATGATTATAATATATATATGTCAATACATATATCAATTATAATGATATGGCATTATAGTATATATATATGATAAGATATTATCGCATATATAATGCGAAGTGAATAAGTAAAGTTCAAACCAATTGATACACATATATCATGCACATAAAGTAAGCCATTTTCCATGCATAAATTATGCAATCTTGAGAATATAGTAAATAATAAAAAGCTGATTATAATGCATAGACTATGTGCATAAACTAACATAGTCGTAAAGCTGCGTTGGAAAATGAAAAACATGGCATATCAAAAGCATAGCAATTGCATAGTATGAAGGTGGCTGCAAACACCAAGTAATATGCATACCTTAGTCTCCGTAGAAAATGCATTAGAGAGTATTAGAAAGCTGAGTGCTTAGTATAAAGCACATATAACACATTATGAATAACACTTAATAAACTATATGAAGTGCCATGTAAAATTATGAGATGCATTTAAATATCAAAGTTTTTGAGTATTGTAAAAAGTCACACACAACAAATAAAGGGGTGTGAGACTTAGTCAAAGCCATGCTAAGGCAAGACAAGAGAGGTTGTTTTTTATTTGAATGGATACCACCATTCTAGGCGCCATAGGCAAAAACTTGGCGAGAAAGGAGCTTCAATGGAAGTAAGAAACCAATAGGAAACTATTACCATGTTTGACTTAGTAAAATAACTATTGTTGGCAGTTTTTAGAGGTGACTCAACCATAGATTAGAAGCTGAGTTGCTAGGATTGTATATGTGTTGGTATTCCGATTATTTAAGTAGCCACATTGCACTCAATCTTGCTTAGTCGCCCTGATCTGTAGTAGGATCTAGACTAGATTGCAGATTTAAATGCTTAACTTTACAATGCTTTTACAATGATTATTTCAAGTCAATTAAATCAAAATTAACTTAAGGAAATAAAGAATGAAAGTAATAACAAGGTGATTTAACAGAAAGGAAGGAAATGAGAGAGAAAGAGAGAGAAGAGAAGTGCAACAACGTTTGATAACGGAGTTCGTCAAAAGTGACTACGCCTCCGGTCCACTCCAATAGAGAGACCGATCCGATTAACTCCAAAATCAATTACAAAGCACCACAATCATTCTCCAAGCACTTCGCAGCATAACAGCTCTGACGCAAGAATGGAATCTCTACAAGACCTCTCTTTCGATTATCTCCACAGCTTCAAGACTTCGTCACCTGAAAGAAAACTTGATCTCAACTCTCACCTCACACCCTTTAAATACATAAAATTTTCTCAAATTGGTTACTAACCAATTGATTTTACAATATTTTCCAAATCCACCTTATCTCTCCAAAATACATAAAAATCTTTTATAATCTCCCTTTATTTACATAAAAATCTTCAACAAAAGCAAACGGGTGCCAATAATAGTTAACGGCCCGCATTTGGTGCAACGGTTACGGGCTAACTTCGCTGGAGAGAGGTTGTAGTTTCGAATCCTCGGGGCGGTTTTGGAACAACCTTTTGTTAAAACAAACAAACGGAATTGTAACCGCCGACGGAGGAGATGGAGAAAGAGAGGGCCACGTGTCGCACCAGGAGGGTGCCACGTGGCAGAATCTTAATGGCCGATAGCACTGTCATGGATGACAACTCAGCACTGACGTGGATGATGACACAGCGCTGACTCAGATGATGTGGAACTGACGTGGCCTGCTGACTCAGATGATGACGTGGACGCTGACTGGCTGACCTGCTGACTGGACGTACGGACTGCCACGTGTCACTCTGCGATTGGACCGTACCATGCTGACGTCATTGTACGGATGACACGTGTCAACCGCGGATTGGTCCATTTTGATCTGCATAGATGCTGACGTCATCATGTACGGATGTTGACGTCATCATGTACCTTTAAGTCCACCAAGTCAACCCAAACTTTGACCGTCGTATCTTGAGCATAATGATGTCGGATTTCGACGAAACTAACACCGGAATCGCCTTGACGAGCTCTTCGTGATGACGCCGGTTTCATTGATTTTGAAACAATCATTTTTTCACTTCGGATGCCCCCGATCCCAGCTTTGACCCGAGGTTTGACTGGCCATAACTCGTGCAAACGACTCCTTTTCGCTCCGTTCGAGTTGCGTTGGAATCGCATTTTCAGCTCTTTCTCATGGTGTAGATTCTGAGAAAAAAACGATACACCCCACTTCCACCGAAAATGTCCACCGGATCAGCCTCACCAAGACCTTGGACTTCCAAAAGTGGTGCATTGATTGACATTAAGTGAGGACTTGGCCTCCTTAATTCTGTCCTATATCCTCTGCATATCCGAAACCGCTCACAAGTACAATCAAGACTACAACAAGATTGTTGAACATAAACATAACTTTATCACTTCCATAAGCATCTACATCCAATGTCGTAGCCACTAGCCAACAGAAATTGACTAGCATCAAGCTGAACAACAATGCAGAAATGAAAGAGAATAAGTCAACAACAATTTGATCCTTCACAATAGGAAAAAATTTACCCAAGGACCCATCAAT
Source organism: Sequoia sempervirens (assembly GCA_007258455.2). Classification (NCBI taxonomy): domain Eukaryota; kingdom Viridiplantae; phylum Streptophyta; class Pinopsida; order Cupressales; family Cupressaceae; genus Sequoia; species Sequoia sempervirens. Next base: position 18,098 of record VDFB02094727.1, read on the forward strand.
GCTTTCAAGCATCCTTTTCTCATGCTTAACTGCAAGTGCATCCTGCAACATCTGACCCTGGTTAGCTACTCCAAGTTCAAGTGTAGAACCACCTGTACTGACAGACATAAGAGTTAACTCTTTACTTGCATTAATTACCCTCTTTAACTGCCCTGTGTTTGCGAAAGAACGATCAGTCTTAATCCTGTGAGAATGTACAATATACTGAATGCCATCTTTAAACAAGTGATAATGATTCTTTTCCCTGTAGAAAATAGCTTTCTTGTCATATAAATAAGGGCTTCCAAGCACTATCCCACAGATATCCAGTGGAACTACATCAAATTGTATTTCATCCACAAATTTACTAGCGATTGTGAACCTTAAGGTGCATTTTTTTGTTACTTGTAGCTTATCATTTTCACAAATCCAGCCTAGTGGATAAGGTTCCTTATGTTGTGTAGTTTTTAATCCCAAGTTCTTTACAACACTTTCTGAAATTAAATTAACCTGAGATCCACTATCTATGAGTGCATCAATTTTACTGCTCTTAGCACCAACCCTTAAATGAAAAAGCTCATTCCTTTTCACATCTTCAGAGAAATCATTAACTTTAGAAGTAGAATCACAACTACCAACAGAAACACCAGAAATAGGGGTTTTACCTTTTAGACCCATCGCTGTTATCTTAGTCTCATCATCTGAATCTAAACCAAGATCCATAACAACATTCATGGCTTTCTCCTTACCCTTCTGTTTCTGATTACGTCTTTGAGCCCACTTAGGCTTCAATTCGGGATGTAACTTCCAACAGTGATTTTCATCATGACCTTCCTTGTCACAATGAGTGCAAGAAAGTTTCTCATCCTTCTTGATTGTAGCTGCCTTCTTTCCTTTCCCTGTCTCTGCATTCTTAGAAGATTTCTTTACATCATTATCAATAAAAGATCCTTTACCCCTTGACTCTAAGTGTGTTGCCTGAACAGACACTTCATCCAAGTTACAAGGGTTCAAAACCAAAATGGAATGCCCAAGGTAGGAATGTAGACCTCCTATGTACTTCAACAACGTGTCTTGGGTGTACAAAGGAACATTCAAAGCAATAGCCCTTTTCCTAAATTCATGGGTGTACTCTTGGACAGTTTGACCTTTCCCTTGCCTAAACATTTGCCAATCCATCATTAATTGCTGCATATGTCCTAGGGGATAAAATTGCTTCTTAAGAGCATTAATAAACTCTGCCCAAGTTAAACTGACTCTACCATGCTGTGAAACTTCTGCCTTAGACTTACTCTCCCACCAAGTTAAGGTTGTACCTCCTAAACGAAGAGTAGCTAATTGGATCCTATCAACATCATCTAATAGGTTCTGGACTCTACAATAAACCTCAATTTGTTGAATCCAATCATCCAATTTTTCAGCATTAAGTTCACCACAATATTTAGGCAAGTCAAATTTTACATCCAATTTGATTTTAGGTTTATTCCCACTCTTGAAAGGATTAGAAGAAATAGAATGAGGAGAAGATGGAGAAGAAGGCGAAGGAGAAGAGGGAGGAGAAGAAGAAAAGTGATGATCTTGTTTCTTGCCACCATCTCTATGTTGTTCCTCTTTCTTGTCTTTGCGATCTTCTTGCTTCGACGAACCTTCTTCATGTGCCTTCCGTTCTTGTCTCTCCTGAAAAAGAATGTCCACCTTTGCCTTCATCTCAAGGAATGCTCTTCGAAACTCCTGCTCACTGATTTCTTCAGGAACCTCCATTCTAGAAACTGACATCTTCGAAAATGTTCTTTGCTTCCCGATCTCAGGATTAAAGTCTTCGAGCTTGCCTTCACCCTTCTGAATCCTGGATCTCGTTAGCATTCAAAACAAATAACTGCAATAAAAGTCACCCTAAAGCTCTGATACCAACTTGATCTATATAGGATCTAGACTAGATTGCAGTATTTAAATGCTTAACTTTTACAATGCTTTTACAATGATTATTTCAAGTCAATTAAATCAAAATTAACTTAAGGAAATAACAGAATGAAAGTAATAACAAGGTGATTTAACAGAAAGGAAGGAAAAGAGACGAAGAGAGAGAAGAAGAGAAGTGCAACAACGCTGATAACGGAGTTCTTCACTTTAAAGTGACTACGCTCCGGTCCACTCAATAGAGAGACCCATCCGATTAACTCCAAATCAATCACAAAGCACCACAATCATTCTCACGCACTTTGGCAAAGATAACAAGCTCACATCGCAAGAATGGAATTCTACAAGACCTCTTCGGATTATCTCCACAACACTCCCACTGAAAAAAACTTGATCTCAACTCTCACCTCACACCCCTTTAAATACATAAAATTTTCTCAAATTGGTTACTAACCAATTGATTTTACAATATTTTCCAAATCCACCTTATCTCTCCAAAATACATAAAAATCTTTTATAATCTCCCTTTATTTACATAAAATTCACAAAAGCAAACGGTGCCATTGGCCAGTTAACAGCCCGCATTTTGGTGCAACGGTTACGGGCTAACTTCGCTGGAGAGAGGTTGTAGTTTCGAATCCTCGGGGCGGTTTTGGAACAACCTTTTGTTAAAACAAACAAACGGAATTGTAACCGCCGACGGAGGAGATGGAGAAAGAGAGGGCCACGTGTCGCACCAGGAGGGTGCCACGTGGCAGAATCTTAATGGCCGATAGCACTGTCGTGGATGACAACTCAGCACTGACGTGGATGATGACACAGCGCTGACTCAGATGATGTGGAACTGACGTGGCCTGCTGACTCAGATGATGACGTGGACGCTGACTGGCTGACCTGCTGACTGGACGTACGGACTGCCACGTGTCACTCTGCGATTGGACAGTACCATGCTGACGTCATTGTACGGATGACACGTGTCAACCGCGGATTGGTCCATTTTGATCTGCACATATGCTGACGTCATCATGTACGGATGCTGACGTCATCATGTACCTTTAAGTCCACCAAGTCAACCTGAAACTTTGACCACTGATAACTTTCGCATATGATGTCGGATTTTGACGAAACGAACACCGCCTGAATCGCCTTCGACGAGCTCTTTTGTGATGACGCCGTTTCATTGATTTTGAAAATCATTTTTTCACTTCCCTCGATGCCCCCATCCCGACTCGAGGTTTGACCGCCATAACTGTAAGTAAAACGACTTTTCGCCCGCTCGGTTGCATTGAATCAGATTAACGGAAGCTCTTCTAATGGTGCAAATTCTCGAGAAAATGAGACACTTCAATTTCCACTCAAAAAAATGTCCACCTGATCATCCTCAAGAAGAGAAGTTGGTTTTAGTTTCATATTTGCAGTCTTAGAGGTGGCATTCAGATGTAAAAGGTGGCAGATTTGAGAAGTAAATTGTAGCATTAAGCTTCTCAACACTTTGTATAAATATAAGGAAACCTTTTGGGTTTTGGAATTCAATCATTTAATTATTCCAATCCATTTTTCTGTAGGTTTTCTTGTGCAAAAGCTGATTTTTTGAGTGTTGTGGAGAGGTGAGAGAGAGAGAGTTTTTCATTGTGAGAGTTAGAGGTTTTTCTTGTATAGTTTGAGTGTTTGGAGATAGAGTTTAGAATTGTGGGAAAGCTTCAAGTAGGAGCAGCAAGTGGAGTTTTGGTATTGAGCTTTGAGAGCAAATTCTTCATTGGAAGCTAATTTCTAGGTATGCTAGTCTTTCTTACCCATTATTCCTTCTATTTTAGAATCTATGATTTATTGAATGAACGCAAGTGCTTGAGCAAGTTATAGTTGTTTACCCTAGTTGTTAAGAAAGTTTGTGCATATAGCTAGATTGGAATTAAGTTGTTTCAGATATCATATTAGTATGATACCTATATATATTTATCATGTTTGTCATGACTGTATGACATAGTTATATCAAACTATCTAGAAGGTATATGATACCGAGATGATTGCATGTTACTTATTTGCTTGCATGAGGTATAATGTTAGTAATGTATGGAATGATAGAAAATTAGATGAGTTAACATGTGAATAACATCATAATGTATCAATGCTAACATAATATGAGGGAACTTAAAGGTGTAGAAGCACAAACTCCTCTTGAGCCAAAAAGTCCTCTAGATTGGATATGAACTTAGTGAACATTATAAACACGTGACTATACATGAGTCTTATTGAAAGAAAGGTCTTATGAATGTTTGTGAGCATGTGAACATATAAAACTTATAGGATAACTTGGAAAGATCCTTGAGAAATGGAGAATAATCAAAAGAGCATGTTGAAGAGAGAAATCATATTTGTTTGGCATGCATGTTTGTAACATTTGATGGTAATAGTCAAATAGTGACAGCTTGAGGGTATTACCATATTACATAGGATATCATGAGCCAAATGTATGATTGTATTTATTGTTAACTTGGGAAAAGAAATGGTATAGATGTGTTATTATTAGTTTATGATGTTAGAATGAGGTATTGTTCCTAATATTAGGAAAAACCAAGGTTGGGAATAACCTAGATGGTTAGTTATATCTTTAATGTACATTACCCTTTTGGGATGGAATCATGTTACGAGGTACATGGAATAATCTTGTAAAGAGTTATAATTGTCATGTTATTTACCAAATTGAGCAAGAGAGTGGGTGAACATACAATGTCCATCCCATAGAAATGAGATATATATATATATATATATATGAAATATTTGGCAGAAGTAAGTGTAAGTTGCCACTACATAGACTTGTTGATTCACTGTGAGTCAGGATTGCATAACTAGGTTGAGAATTTCATGCATGTAGGCAAGTATCCATTGTATGGTAGTTCTAGTTATGTAGGACACAACACTATGCTTAGATAGGCTACATTATGAGGGTTACATGACCAATCTCTTCGTTGAAGGGAGAGACATCTTACTAGTTAGGTAGATGTGCGAGGGACCACAATAAGTATGTGGTTGGAGGAAAAGAACTTGGGTGATACTTCTCCTCATGCATCCGACATCCAAGATTTGAGGATGTATTCCTAGGAAGGAACATTTGGACCATTTGTACTTTGTTTCATTGAGCTCTTGAGAGCTAGCTATGTAACCATGATCTTTTATCTTTATATAAAATGTATTTATTGCATGGGATTATGCAATGTTATTTGAAAAATAAAATAATTACTTGGGATTATGTAATGTTACTTTATTATGCAATAGAAATTATTTGAAATGGGATTATTTCAAATATGCATCTCTGTTATTAAATTGGATTTTTTTTACTATGTGAACTGGTAAACTTAAACTATTCTCATTTGAGTTAAAACTTAGGTGAAAAAAATAGGGTAAAATTTGGGGCTTATAACATGAAATATATACATGCATTTTGATAGTTATGTGTTTTAAAGGTAAAACTAAAAATAAAAATACATGTACATGATATCACAATTACATGAAACTTGCATTATTTATCAAAGTCAAGTTTATATTTAGTGAGTGCATCTTCAATAGTTTTTTCCCCATTCATTTGATTTTGATTTCAAAATATATATTCCAAGAGGAATTGGTTATCTAATAAACATATTTTTTCATTTCTAAAAATATCTTGTACTATAGAAATTATAAATCTAGCTAAAGCTTTGGCAAAATTATTTTATAATAGTGTTCAATGATATGATGGGTCTCCATCCCAACATGGATTCTATTTGATTATATTGGGAACATGTTTGATAAGTCATTGAAAAATGATAAACCTAGTGAATCTTTTTCTTGAGCATCCTGATAGACTTGATAGAAGCCCTAGTGAATGGTAGGTCAATTGGCTTTGAATAATTCTACTAATAGACCACCCAACATATATGCTTTTTTTTAAATCCATGGAGAAAAGAATCTCTGCAAGATAATTTGATGACACACTGGATTTTTTTTATTGATGGTAGAAGGCTTCCTTAAACCCTATGGTGGATATAGGAATTCTTTGAAAGGAGTCTTGAATACATATAGTTTCTCCCTATTGTGCTTCAATTTTGGATTTATTGCAATAAATTGAAGTCCTTTCTTTGCCTTTGATTCATTTAAGGTGAGAGTGAATTTATAATATCTATTTCTATTATATATAAATCAAATCATCCACACCAAATCCATATTACCATCTTGATGAGAAGAAATTGAATCTAGCTTCTTTCCAAAGGGTTTGAAAGGTATAATTAATTCTAGCTCAACCGATTTCAACTTCTTAGATGAACACCACATTGAACTGCCCTTGGAAATACATTTTTCCATGTCATATATTTAAACAAAAATTAAGAGACCCTACACATTTTAATATTGGTTAGCCCTACCAACTTTAATCCATTGAAGAAAACCTTATGCATATGATCCCATGGAGAAAATTTATAAGTGAACATTAAAATAACATATGATTAAGACCACATAACAGATAAACTGTTGGTGATATATTTCTCTTGTTGATGAATAAGTCATCCTAATGTCTAGAGTAATTTCTTTTGTTCTTCTTTAATGCAATGCTATGTTATATTTCTATTTTATTCTAAATTTTTGTTCCATTTTCTATCATGTACCCAAGGATGTGGTATTATAATGCATATAGTGTTGAACTAGACAACTAAGGGTGGGGGAGGGGGTGAATTAGTTGTAGAAAATTTCACTTTTATAACATTCACCGAAACTTAGATAAATCACAATTCTTAACCCTGCTAGAATGATTAAACATTAAGTGCAAGTGCAGAAATTGGAAACCATCACACAAACATAGTAACAACATATTTATGTGGAAAACCCAATGAGGGAAAAACCACAGTGAGGATTAACTCACACTGTAGAGAATATCAAAATCAATTACAAAAAGGCTTACTGCCTAAGAAAAAGGCTCACCGCTAAAACAAGGAATCACTATCTAGATTAAGCCTCACTATCCAATAGGGATAACCCCCTGGAGGGATCACTACCATAGAGATACAAAGAATATAGAAGAGATATGTTACATAGAGAAGAAAATCTCATTGCAACAAAGAAATTCGCCACAATTTTCTCAACCACTTGCCGACATGCATGAATGATAGATTCCACCTTCAACTCACTACATCTAGAAACTCAACATTTAGACTTCACACTGATCTGCCACACTCACATTACATTCATCCACTTGATTCACATCTGTTTCACATCTATCTTCTCTATTTATTTGCAATTATCTCTTTTGTTCTACTTTCACCACTAACTCATCTTGTATTTATACCATCTTCAACTTTGAAACATATCCAAAGTCTACCATCCATAATTAAATTCAAATTAGGTTGGCACCAAAACATCCTAGGGTGGAATTAGAATGAGGGTGACCCAAACATACGCTTGATGATGACTCAAATAGGTCCCAAAATGCTTCATCAATTCCGAAGGTAGTGTTTAACACAAGGTTCACCAAAACAATGTAAAACACATAGAACAATTAAGCACGATCCTTCTAGATGCCGAAATTATCTTCAACACGATTATAACAACTTAACTTTAGAGCCACAAGTTATAAAACTTAACCAAAGAGAAATTTGGACCAACATTTCTCCTGGATCTCATTTAGATACAAAGAAAACCACAGTTCACAACTGGTGAACATAACTCGCACTGTAAAATGAATCAGAAACTAAACATCTGGATATAGCCGCTTCCAACAACCATGATCAACATATCTGAACCAAACACACATAGAAGCAAATCCCAGACCAAAACCCGAAGCAACCACTAAACACCTGCAATCTTCCTTTAATGCAATTTTCTCAATATCCTCTACATATACAACCAATAACTTGCATCTACGACATTAATGACAACAACAACTAGTTGATAACCAATTCACCAGTTGACATCAATGATAACAACTTGCCACAACTTCTTCATACTTGTAACAATCTCCCCCTTTGTCTTTGATGGCAACACATGATGTGTAAAACCATCAAAGACAACATACTAGCTCTGAACACACTACTTGTGGTTTTTCTTTCTGTTTCTCCCCCTTAGTAGATAATATTTTTCTTTTCACATCTCTCTCATCTCCCCCTTTGACATCAATGGAAAAGGAAAAAGATGTTTTACATTTATTTCTCCTTTGAAATTAAAGATAGAATACTTATACAATGACAAAACATGACACTACTTGCTCCCCCTGAGAGGTAGCCACCAAAACATTAGTCTACAAGAAAGATAGATCCATAGACCTACCAGACTGATGCATCTCCATATGCATTTAGTTCAAGAAAGGAGGGGTAATGACCCCTAACTTTTCCTAGAGATACTCAAAAGTATCTTTAGGAAGAGCCTTCGTAAATATATCAACAATCTGGTCCTTCGTAGGGACATACTCAAGCTTTACTTCACTCTCCACAACCTTCTCTCTCAAGAAATGATACCTAATAGATATATGCTTTTTCTTCGATTGCATCATTGGATTCTTTGAAATGTTAATTGCACTTATGTTATCACATAATAGAAATAGGATCATCATACACAACTATGATATCTTTCAATGTTTGTTTCATCCATAGAACTTATACACAACAAGATGCAACAACAATATACACAGCTTCAACAGTAGATAAGGAAACTGAATCTTGATTTTTACTCAACCATGCCATCAATCTGCAACCAAGAAATTTTTTACAACCACTTGTACTTTTCTTGTCATCTGCACATCCAACCCAATCTGCATTTGTATATGCACATAGTGTAAAGTTAATATCTCTAGGATACCACAAGCCATAATCTAGAGTGCCATTCAAATATCTGAATATTCTTTTAACATGTGTTCCTTTAGGATCTTATTGAAATCTAGCCACAAGACAGACAACATGCATAATATCCGATCTAGTAGCAGTCAAATACAACATTCCACCAATCATAGATCTATACTTTCTCTAATGAACCTTAGGTGAATCATCATATTTACCTAATTTGCAACTAGTCACCATAGGAGTGCATACTGATTTATAACCATCCATCCCAAACTTCTTCTACATCTCTCTCACATCCTTAGACTGTGAAATAAAGATTCCTTTCTCTGTTTGATTAATTTGCATCCCAAGAAAGCAATTCATCTCTCCAAACATAGACATTTCAAAATATTTTTGCATCTCTTTTGCAAATATTTTGTACATAGTTTCATTTCCTCCAATAATAATTCCATCAACATATACAACCACAATTAATATTTTTTCATTTTCAACTTTAAAGTATAGGTTGCTATCTGTTGTACCTTTGTTGAAACCTTGCTAAATCAAGTACCTGTCTAATCTTGCATACCAAGATATAGGAGCTTTCTTCAAACCATATAAAGCTTTCTTCAATCTGCAGACCATATCCAGTTGATCTAACAATTGAAATCCTTGTGGTTATTCCATGTAGAAATCTTCTTCTAGCTCACCATTAAAAAATGAAAACTTGACATCCATCTGATATAATTTGAAATATCCATGAGCAACAAATGCTAAGAACATTCTAATAGCTTCCATTCTTTCCACTAGAGAAAAAGTCTCCTAAAAATTTATGCCTTCTACTTGAGTAACCCTTACACACAAGCCTTGCTTTGTTTTTTACCACTTCTCCATTCTCATTCAACTTCTTTCTGAATACCCACTTTGATCCATTAATATTTTTGTCTACTTATCTTGGGACCAATTCCCAAGTTTTATTATTCTCAATATGCATAAATTCTTCCTTCATAGCTTCCATCCAATGCTCATCTTTACATGCTTCACTTACAGTTTCTGATTCAATCTCAGAAAGTAAACACATATTTACTTCACCAACAACAACTTTGCTTCTTGTCAATACTCCTTTTTTCTTGTCTCCAATGATCTGATTTTCTGAATGATTCTTTCGCACATATCTAGGTGTCTTAGGTGACACTACCAGAGCTTCTTCTTTTTCTTCTTCTTCATTTTGTTTATCTTTCTCATCCTTTTCCCATTCTTCCACAATTTCTTCAATTCTTACATAATTAGGTTCATCTAATACATATCCATCAATATCAATTGAATTCTTCATTGTTTCATCAACTTTGACATTTGTGCTTTCTACAATCTTCCTTAGTCTTTTGTTGAAGCATCTGTAAGCCTTGTTTCTAGTAGAATATCAAAGAAAAATGCCTTCATCACTTCTTGCATCAAACTTTCCTAAATTTTCTACATCCCTTATGATATAACATTTGCTTCCAAATACCTTGAAATATTTAATAGTAGGAATTCTTCCACACCATAGCTCATAGGGGGTCTTTGGGTGTTGTCAAGAAGTTGAGTCCACTTTTTGGCCAAAAAGTGGAAGGGTTTTCCCTAATTTTCAGAATTTGTCACATTTGACTTTAAAATTTGAAGCACTTAGAGATGAGATCTTTAAAAAATTCACTAATCATAAAATGTAGTACTCGAAGTCTAGTTTCCAAATATGTAATTTATTTTAATACCCAGATGATACAAATTGATTTTCAATAGGTGTTTCTAAAAACCACTATTTAAAAGTCACTTTCTTTATACTATACCATGCACATGTACATCATCCATATTTTGACCTAAATAACCATATTTTTCTAAATCCTTTTGGGAAAATATTTTTAACTCACTTAAAGCACGTTTTCCATATTTTTTGTAAATTTTTA
>VDFB02094729.1:0-44605 GCA_007258455.2 Sequoia sempervirens
TAACATTTGGAGGAGTGTTCCCCACAATAACATCTGAAAATGAGCAAAAAATTATTCAATCACAAAAAAGTTACAATAGCGAGATCCATGTCACAACTTATGATGTATGAGATCTAATGAATTTTTTTTTTGAGTACAAGTATTAAACTATATATTTCTGGTAGGCCTTGGTAGTTTGATAGGAAGACCAAGCATGATGGGGAGAAGAACACATACTCCATTGTGAAGGATGGGAAGACTTACAACCTTTCACCTCTACTAGAAGAAGACAAGGCAAAGCATGAAGGGCCTAGTTTTTTGATGGTGGGTGAGAAGGAGTTCATGAAGACCTTGAAGGAAGGAGGAGGAAGAGGATTCTTCCTGATTATGAAGCCAAAAAGTGAAGCAGATCTACCCACAAAGAAGGAAGATGCACCAAAGGAAGTCCAAGAGTTGTTGGAAAGGTATAAGGACATAACGATGAATGAATTACCTAGTTCCCTACCTCCCATTAGGGATATAAGCCACCATATTGATCTGATTCTAGGGGCTACATTTCCCAATAAGGCTACATACAAGATGACACCTGCTCAAAATGAGGAGATTGCAAGACAAGTGCAAGAGTTGATGGATAAAGGGCTAGTGAGGAAGAGTTTGAGCCCATGTGCTGTTCCTACTATCCTAGCACCAAGGAAGGATGGGAATTAGAAACTTTGCACTGATTCAAGAGCCATTAATAGGACCACAATTAGATATAGGTTCCCGATGCCAAGAATGGATGACCTCATGGATTTTCTATCAGGAGCATCTTACTTTTCCAAGATTGATCTAAAGAGCGGATACCATCAGATAAGGATCAGAGAGGGGGATGAATGGAAGACAACTTTTAAGATTAATGAAGGGCTCTATGATTGGTTGGTGATGCCATTTGGGTTATCAAATTCCCCTAGTACATTTATGTGCCTTATGAATAAGGTATTGAGACCTTTCATTGGAAAGTTTGTTTTAGTTTATTTAGATGACATCCTTGTGTTAAGTAGGTCTAAAGAAGAACATTTGAAGCACCTTGACATGGTACTAAGGAGGTTACAAGAGGAGAAAATGCTGATCAACATGGAAAAGTGTGAATTCATGAAGGAAGAACTAGTCTACCTTGGTTTTTTCATCTCCAAGGGAAGTTTGAAGATGGATCCTTCAAAGGTGGATGCTATTCTTACTTGGCCAACACCAAAATCCATGGGAGATGCGAGAAGCTTCCATGGAATTGCAAGCTTTTATAGAAAGTTCATCAAGGACTTTAGCCAAGTGTGCGCAATCTTGGACACCATGAAGAGTTTGTAAAAGGTGATTTTCTTGGACCAATAGAAATTTGATAAAGAGGTTTGGATATTTGAAAATAGGAAGTAGCGAGTCTTTATCATAATATTGTTTTCAATTCTGAGAGAATGAATTTTAATTTGAAATCACCTTATTACTTAGAGAAATATAATGATTTAATCCTTAAAAGTTCCATTTTAAGGATTCCCAATTGAAAAGGGTTGATCAAATCACCTTAGATGAACCCTTGGATACAAAACCTGGCTAGTTTTAGAAACCATGCCTATAAAATGCATCTCCTTTGCCTTATCAAATCTTTGATAAAATCACTTTTGATTTAGCTTTTGGGGAATCAAATAAATTTATTTAAAATTTATTTAAAATGATTATGGTATTCCTCAGAACAAACTATCCAATGAATATAATTTTAATATGTTTTGGTTTTGTTATGTATTTGTTTTTAAAGTTTTATTAAACATAGGTTTTTCATAGAAAATGAATTTCTTTGTTCTTCACGTGTGGAAAAATAGAAGATTATCAAAAAAAAATTTGAAAAATATGAGTGCACCAGATATTGAAGTCCTTGATCCAACAAAAAAAAAAAAAAAATTTGACATATACAAAAGTTCGTGTTATCACGGTCCTGCTTGTTTACGAATTGTAGTCGTTTGAATTTGGAACTTGATTAAGGAAAAAATATTAAATAAAAACTATCTAACCAAGAGTGGGCTTACTAAGATATCGAGTTACAAATCTAGATTTGGAAAAAGAACTAGAATTTTATCCTTCATGGAAAAAAGTTATGCATTATCACGGTGTCGTCACTTTTTTAAAATGTTTTCTAAAAAATCCAATTTTCATGGGAGATGGAAAAAGTGCAATTTGATTTAAAAATTTTGAAAAAATATTTTTAGAATCTCTAGACAAAATTTGATGAGACTCTAGTTTGCACCATCTTCAAATTCCTCACAGTTTAGCAGCTATAGGTGCCCGAATGTGAAGATTTAGTTAAAAATAATAATTTCAGTGTCCAGTGATCCCTAATTTTGATATAAGATTTTTACCATTGAGTGTGATGCTAGCAATCAAGCAATAGCTATTTTGATTGCATTGTGATGCTAGCAATCAAGCAATAGGGGCTATTTTGAGCCAAGAAGGCAGACCGGTTGCATTTTACAGTGAGAGGCTGAATGAAGCAAAGTCGAAGTATTCTTCCTATGATTTGGAATTGTATGCTATAGTCCAAGCCCTCAAAAAGTGGAGGCACTACTTGTTACCTAAATAATTTGTTGTTTATACTGATAATCATGCCTTGAGTTTTTTGAATGCACAGGACAAACTTAGTCATAGGCACATAAAGTGGGTAGAGTCTTTGCAAGCCTATACTTTCACAATAAAGCATAAGAAGGGCCAAGAAAATAAGGTGGCAGATGCTCTCAGTAGAAGGGAACTTGTAGTGCAAGAGATCCAACTCCAAAGCATGGGGGTTGAAGCATTGAAGGATATGTATCATGAAGATTCAGATTTCAAGGAGGTATACAATGTTTGTGAGCAACATTTGAATTCTTTTCATGGTGAATTCTCTGAATTTTTATTGCAGAATGGTTTTCTCTTCAAAGGAAGCCAATTGTGTGTGCATAAATGCTCAATGAGGGAGAATATCATAAAGAAGAAACACAGTGGGAGTCTTGGAGGTCAATTTGGCCTTGACAAGACCTTAGAACAAGTTAGGAGATTTTACTATTGGCCAAAGTTGCAGGTGGATGTGAGAAGGTATGTGAAAGGCTGCATAATATGTCAAAGGGCAAAGGGAACTTCATCAAATGCAAGACTCTATCAACCACTTCCCATTCCCAATAGGCCTTGGGAGTGTGTAAGTATCGACTTTGTCTTGGGGTTGCCTAGAACCCAAAAAGGTTTTGATAGTATCTTTGTGGTAGTTGATAGATTTAGTAAGATGGCACATTTTCTTCCTTGCAAATGAACCAATGATGCATCTCATATAGCAAGTCTCTTCTTTAAGGATGTTGTTAGGATACATGGTCTACCTTTAAGCATTGTTTTTGACAAGGATTATAAATTCATTGGTCTCTTTTGGAGGACTTTGTGGAAGAAACTCAAGGAAAAAATCTATCCTTTAGTTTAGCATACCATCCAAAAATGGATGGAAAAACTGAAGTGGTGAATAGATCATTGGGAAACCTTTTAAGATTCCTTACCAAGGAGCATGGAAAAGCTTGGGATTTGATTTTACCTCAGGCTGAATTTGCATATATTGACTCCATAAATAGGAGCATTGGTAGAAGCCCTTTTGAGGTAGTCTATGGCATGCACCCTATAGGGGTCTATGAACTAATAAATCTACAAGGAGTTGCTAGGAGAAGTGCTCAAGGTGAGGACTTTGCTGTTACAATTAGGGATATTCATCAACAAGTGAAGGAAACCCTTCAAAAGAATGTTGAGAAGTATAAGGAAAAGGCAGATTTAAAGAAGAGGAATGTCCAATTCAAGGTTAGAGACTTGGTGATGGAACACTTGAAGAAGGAGAGACTTCCAAAAGGAAAGTATACCAAACTCATGATGAAGAAGATGGGACCTTGAAAGGTGGTCTACAAGTTTGGCCAAAATGCTTATGAAATAGAGCTACCTCCTGGGGTGGCAATCTCTCCTATCTTCAACATTTCTGACTTGTATCCTTTCAAAGCTTCTGTGATATGATTGAGAGATTGGTTACTATCAAACTAATGATATGATTGATGTTACTAAATTTGGTTAAGGTGTATAAGATAGGTTTGGTGACTTTGATGGTTGGATGGGTGACTATTATGAAGCCTTTTGAGAAAATTGGTGATTAACCACAAGATGATAATCAAGATTCTGTTGTAGCAGGAGTTTGTAACCTGTAAATAGACTGTTGTAGTCAAAATATGGTGAGTATAGTTCTTGATAATGGACTAATAATAGTGAGGTATGGTTTAGTTGATTTGTTGCCTTGGTGAATAAATGAAAGGATGAATTGTTCAAGTGTCAATAATCAGGTTTATGTTGTTTTTATGGTGGTTGATAATGATGTGAATCTAATTGATTAAGTCAAAGTTTTCTTTAATATGGTTTTTACTTTGAATGAGTCAATTGGAATATTGATTAGTGGAATGATGAATGATGGCCTATGGAATGGCTAAGAGAATTTGAGTGGATTTTGGTTGAATGAAAAGTAGATTTCTGATGAAATTATATTTGATCTTCTCCTGATTCTATTTGGGATTGAAATCCCTTGAAGAAATGATGTTGATGGTGTTTGTTGGATGCTCTGCATCAGATGTACCCTGATGATTGAGTGTTTTGATATGATGCTCTGCATCACTAACTGCCTTGTCTATGCTATTGCTTACTATTATGGTTTCATAGATTTTTTCCAAGCACCCATAGTTTGTCATGGTGGTGCACCTTTGCAAGCACATGCCTCCATGTGAAGTAATCGTGCTGCTTATGTTGACTTTCTAAACAACTATATTGTACAGTTGAAATTTTGTCATCTATCAACATCTAGTTATTAGTTACGAAATTTGAAGTAATGCTTTGAGTTTGAATGATGTGTAATGCAACATAACCAACAAAATGAATATAAACTAAAAAAATATATTAAGTAGAATTCATTAGTTAAGTCTCTTTATTCTATTACCTCCATGTACGTTTGAGTGAATCCACTAGCACTAGGAGGTGTTTGCTTGAAACCACCAATATTAGCCTGTTCAACATCCAAAATCACATGTATTAAAATACCATTCGTAAAAAAATGCTATTAACATGTAATAAATTTATAATTGTTTACTAGTTACATACCCCACTGATAGGTGTACTACAGAAATAAGTAGGTGGAGGATCGGTGTATCCAGTCTCAACACTGTGACCCTACAATTTTATTAAAATAATAAAACTAAATTAGTTAATCATGCATTTTAGAATCAAAATTTAATAAATTAAATTCAATGAACATGTTGAATTTTACTCGATTATCAATGCCATATGCATGATACAAATTGTTAGCCATCCTCTCCATCCCCATAGCAGCATATGGAACTTGTGTAGCAGCATACAGATCTTGCATAGTAGCATATAGATCCTACGTTGCAGCATATGGATCCTGCATAGTAGCCTCCTGAGTGCCGGTGGGGTCATATGAACAAGTCGTCCCACAAGATTGACACACATGGGTTTAAAGGCCACCACCTGAAGACTCCCCTAGATGGTGCTGTACAATAGGGCTAATATGATGGATGGCACTCCAAGTTAAAGTGTTGATCACTTGCAATGTCTCTATGTCAACACTCTCCTTCGCAATGATAGGCATAACAATGTGCTCATGAGGCGGCCTAGCGAGAGGTCGTCTCCCTTGCCGCATAGGATCCAGCTATGCATCGAGCCTATCCTGAGCTGAGCCCCCACCTCTCCCCTAGAACTCCCTCATATCAAAATAATTTGGGATTTGGTTCAATACGAACTCACAGTATAGTTTCCTAAGAAAATATTGGGGGACTTCACAATTATTGCATGGTGGGTAATAAAAAAAAAAGTACCACCTATCATAAAAATGGTTCCTAATCTCTTGGTGGTGGCACCAATGAATAGGAAACCTCTTCGCATTGAGGCTAAGATTTTGATTTTTTCTAGGGTCAGTGAATAGAGAGCACAAATCACCTTTAGTAATTTTTAAATCTTTTACTTGTTTATATGATAGTTTATCTGCATAATATTCCCTAGCTGCTTGCCTCCTATCTTGCCATCCAGTTATTTGTTAGGTTATTGAATCTACATTTTTTAACGTCTCTTTCATTGAATTTTCTAGTGTCATTCATTCTATAGTTGAAGCATTTGGATCACTCAACCTATTGATAAGATCCTTAATTTTTTTTTGTTGTTTTTAATTTCACTCCTCAAATTTTGTTGAGTGCTAGGAGGGTGTTGAGTGATTGGTGGGCCCGAAGGTTGATTTTGTTGAGGAGGATTTGCCTATTCTTCTTGTTGAGGATTTTTAGGATTATTTGCATCTCCTACAAATTAAAAAAAAAAAATCTAACCTAAAACAAACAAAATCAACTTGAAACTAAGAAATTCAAAACAAATAGCAAACAATACTTACCTCATGCACCTCTTTCTCATCGTGGTGCCATCTTTGCGAATGAAAAGCAACTATTGTTGATGAATTTTGAAGAATGCCTCCTCCTAGAATGCGAGCGCAAAAATGAGGGTTTTTGGCCGCGGGTAGAGCAGAAAAACAGAAAAGAGAAAATGAATAGCTTTCACTTTTTTTTTTGCTTTTAAAATGAAATAATGCACCCACGTTATAACGCTCTCACGTTATGTCATTTCCAATCTTTTTTTGAAGTTGGCCAAAAAAGTGTAACCCAACTTCATGCACCCGCCCATGTGAGCTTAAATGATAAATCTGCTATACCAAGTGAAGAACCAGGTACATCTCCTAGTTCAAAACTTGCAATTCTTCCCTTGGATAGTCAACCACCCTCGCAATACACTGACCATGATTGGGAGGCAGATGACTTGTTAGATGGTTGATTTTCATTCGCATTGCTAGCCTTTTACATTTTTCTTTTTCTTTATTTTGATTGCATGTGCGTATTGTGTTCCCCCGTAATGTGTGTTTGATGTTCTCTCTCTTTGTAAACTTCTTTTATTTTGTACCTCTATTCTTCTATATGTTGTCCATTGCATTTTTCACTTTTTCTTTTGTGTTTTCCTTTTGGGGATGATGCAAAGAGTTGAGACACCCTATGTCTCTTCCATGTTGACCCAAAAGGTCCTTTTTCTTTTTCATTTTTGCTTTTGTGTTTTCCTTTTGGGGATGATGCAAAGCATTGAGATGCCCTATGTCTCTTCCATGTTGACCCAAAAGGTCCTTTTTCTTTTTCATTTTCACTTTTGTGTTTTTTCTTTTGGGGATGATGCAAAGCATTGAGACTCCCTATGTCTCTTCCATGTTGACCCAAAAGGTCCTTTTTCTTTGGTGTTTTCCTTTTGGGGATGACGCAAAGTGTTGAGATGCCCTATGTCTCTTCCATGTTGACCTAATCAGTCCCTTTTCCTTTTTTACTTTATCTGTTTTCTTGTGTTTTTCCTTTTGGGGATGACGCAAGGAATTGAGACCAAAATGTCTCCTTCATGTTGACCCAAAACCTTTTCTTTTTCCTTTTCATTTTATTTTCGCTTGTGCTTTCCTTTTGGGGATGATGCAAAGAATTGAGACTAAAATGTCTCTTCCACATTGACCCAAAAAAAACTTTCTTTTTCTTTTGTTTTTTCTCTTTTTGTGTCATTCTTCCAATTCTATGTGTATTTGGGAGAATGATGACAGTTCTGAGTTCTTTAATAAAAACATTGCAATTACAAACATGTCGATTCCAAATCCATAAATCCCTTATGTGTTTGGTGTGTTCCTTTTTGGGGGGCAACCTCCTTTTCTTTTGTTCTCTTTTTCATTTACATGACATAGCCTTACTCAGAAACATATGACTTGGCATCGGGGCTTTCCAAGTTGGCTCTCATGTCTTATTTTCGTTTTGCATTTTCCCCTTTGCTACTTTAAAGTAATTGCTCATAGAACAGTGTGTAGCAATCTCTTTAAAGTGGGGGGCATACATTGGTATCATTTCATTTGCATTCTTGGTTCTTAGTGTAGCCTTGTCACTTCATACAATGTGTTTTTCACTTTGTGGACGACATTGGGCGCAATGTCCTTCATAAGTTGTATCTATCTTAGCATATTACATTCGTCTTAGTGGCTTGATGTGATGCATTGCATCCCCTAAGTTGTGAATATTTTATTCTTTGATTGGTTCTCTCTTGGAGACATTACACAAAATGTTCCCTAAGTGATAGAGCTTGCATGAACTTAACAAGACTCCTTTGAACATATTTTACATTTTACATTTTTGTATTTTACATTTTACATTTTTACCACCTTGCATAACGCAACTTGTAGGCCTATGGTACCATCCTGTTTGTTCATGAGTTCTAAGCATACAAAGCTTTTCTTATCTCATGAAGCACAAACCAACATTTTCCATTGTGGTTCCTTGTTAAAGTTATAAGGAGGTATAACTTTGATATGGTTGAGTGGGAAACCCATTCAACAACACGACTTTCCCCATAGCCACCTATGTGTTTGTGAGTGCATACCAACTAGCGTATGTACTTCACCTTTTTGGGTCTTCTCACCCAATGGACCGCCATAAGTTCTATTGCCCCAAAGTGAGTATACATTCTCTTTTTCTCACAAATAGCCTCTAGAAATCTAATCCACAACTAGTTGGACAAATGATTGAAGCTCAATCTGATTCTCCCTTTTCCTCTCACTTGTGTCCCTTTGTTCTTATGTTTAGTTGTTGTGAGATCTTCATCCTGGGGGCTTGATCATCCCTCTTGATCATTTTCATTCCATCTTGTTGACATAAGTACATTTGGATCCTTCTCGATGTGCATGACTACTTTAGTGTGAGTTTGAATCAAGTTCATCTTCTCACTAAAGTGGGGGCTAAATGTACCATAGAAAATGGCTCTTGGAAATTTTCATGGTCTTTTAGGTCTTTCTATCATGATGCTTGGTCCATTTTTCTTTGACTTAATGTTGCAATGTGACTTATGCATTCACATTAGGTCCTGATTATTCAAATTATGACATCTTGTGAAGGTGTTGTGAAGTGTTGTAAAACATCTCTACACTTTTTTTTAGAATATTTTCATTACAATTCACCTAAAAATCACCTTTTCATCACTTGTCAAGTCCTATTTTGAAGTGTTGTAAAGTCTTGTAACAAGATTTTATGCTTTTCTAGGCTTAATTTTACTATTTACACCTTTCTTATGCTTCATTTGACCCCTTTATGCACTCATAAGGCTTAATTATGTGTATTTTTGAATGTAAACCCGACAAACAACATTAAATGTGACTTAATTCCCGACACCCACTTACAAGCCCAAGGTGGGACCCATTTTCCACCCATGGTGAATGGGTCCCACCTTGGGCTTGTAAGTTGGTGTAAGGAATTAAGTCACATTTAATGTTTTTGTCGGGTTTACATTCAAAAATACACTTAATTAAGCCTTATAAGTGCATAAAGGGGTCAAAAAAAGCATAAGAAAGGTGTAAATAGTGAAATTGTGTTGCCAAAAGATGTATAGTTGACATTTTTATGCTCACTTGAGTCTTTCTAATGGGATTTGGCTTGATTTTTCCTAGATATAATGTTGTAATGTGGTCAAGAAATTCACATTAGGGCTTAAGCATTCAAATTATGGTGTCTTATGAAGGTTTTGTGAAGTTTTGTAAAACATTTCTACACTTTTCTAGACTCTATTCATTACAATTCACCTAAAAACCACCTTTTTATCACTTATTAAGTCCTATTTTGAAGTGTTGTAAAGTCTTGTAACAAAATTTCATGCTTTTCTAGGCTTAATTTCACTAATTCAACCCTTTATCATGTCTAAATGATCCCTTAATACACTTTTCAACCTTTTTCAAGTGTGTTGTTAAGGATATTCCCGTTGGACAACTTTTAATTCCTCAAAATTCCCGACACCCCCTTAATTTGCTTAAGTGGGACTAAGTCGCCAATAGGGGCGACTTAGTCCTTTTTGGCACAAAACTCAAAATTATTTTAAATTTCTAGCGGGATTTTGTCCTCTAACCCTTGAGGTCAACTTGTGATGTGTTACTTTCAATTTTTTTTAGTAAAATCAAGTATAAATAAGGGTTTTTCACCTCATTTTACATCTCCTACAATCATCTATCTCCAAATCACATATAATCTCTTGTACTCATTAAGCATTCAAGCAAATCAAGCATTATCAAGTCAAGCTATTGGAGTTCTTCATTGCACATCTTTAGATTGGAGCATCAATGGTGTGGTAAGTTTATGACATTTTGCATTTGCATATTATCTATTTATCACTCTCTTTTCATCTCATTTCATCATTTAGGGTTTGATTTCCAAAGTGGGGTTTGACCAAGGAAAACCCTATTCTCTAACCCTCAACCATTTCCCCCCTTTTGCATGTGACTTTTGTATGCAAATTTGTCAAGCATTAGGTGTTGAAAGTGATCAAAAAGTGCACAAAGACAATCAAGTCAACATCACCTTATTTCAAGCTTGGCGATAATTTCTACCCCATTTTTTGTAGAATCAAGTATGAACACCTGTCAGAAAAGGAAGTGTAGACCTAAGACTACAAGATTCTATCCTGAATTTCCCAAAATCTGTAGGACTAGGTTGCCACTAGGGGTGAATTAGTCTCGCTTTCGGGCCTGAAAATTGATTTTGACATTTTTAGATACCCATTTGGCAGATTCTTGTTTCAAAAAAGTTTCTTGAAACTGGGACTAAGTCGCCCAGACTAGCATAAGTGTCTTGGTCAACATTTCAATCAAATTTTCATAGTTTTGTTTCATTAAATCACTTTAATTTCAAATAAGAGTAGTAGGACATCTTAACTAGGCATAATACATCTCATTAACATAGAATTTGAGTGTAAACCCTTACATTTTGGTCCCCCATCCAATCCCCTTTCTTCTTTTAGGTGAAAAATCCTAGGAGGAGCAAAGCATTGTGAGGGGTCAAACCAAAATCATCGTTTACATAATTTTGGTGAACACGTGATATGTAGAAAACTACACTGGGGCCCGTTTTAGCCAAATGGGTATCCAAATCTACAAAAATCTCCAGAAAAAAGGTACAGTGGGACTAATTCACCACTTTGGGCGAATTAGTCCATTTTGGCTTTTCTGAAAACTCAAAAATGGAATTTGAAGCTCCCGGTCTGCTCAATTTGTACCTCTAGGTGTCTAGATCCAAAACCCTGATTTTTAGCACTGTTGGTGACTTTTTGTGTAGGTTTTGACCTTGCAAATAGGGAGATGACTTCAACAAGTTTTCAACCCAATCTTCAATCATGTCCAAGCCATAAGCACCTAAATCTGCAATCACACAAAGGTAGAGAGAGAAAATGTTGATTGTTAGGGGGTTTGCCTTGGTAAAATCTCGTTTAGGTAATTAAACCAAAATGATGAAATAAGATAATGAGGCATGAAACATGAAACAATGCAATTAGAAACTTTCCATGATGATGGATCTTGAATTGCTGTAATGATTGATGATAATCTTGCTCTTGAATGCCTTAGAATTGAGCTTGAATGCTATCTTGAATGCTTGATTCTTGCTTGCTTGACTTGATAATATGAATGAATGATGAATGGTGATTGAATTATGAATGGATTATTAGGTTAATGAATTAGGGCTAAAGGTCTCCTTTTATAAAGGAGGGGCTAGAATAAGGATCATGATCAAGAGCCAAGATTAAATTAGAAAATAAATTAATCAAGGGTGGAGGTTAATTCAAAGAAGAAAGACAGGGATAGATAAAGACTTGAGGTGGAAGATAAGATTGGCACAAAAAAAGAGGTGATAGGAGAAATTAAATAATAAAGCTTATTTAATTTAGTTGGCCAACATAGGAGAAATTAATAAAATTTTAATTTTATTTATTTAAAAAGAAAGGTGAGAACAAATAATTAGATAATTAAATAATTAGATAATTAAATAATTAAAAATAATTATTTAATTGGGGAGATAAAGAAAGGATATATTATAATTAAATAAATATAACATTTATTTAATTATAGAGAGAAAAGGCTAATGAATAATTAAATAATTAAAATAATTATTTAATTATAGAAGAAGAGGGAAAAGATAACTTTTGAATTAAAATAATATTAGACTTAAATGTTTAATAAGAGTCTAGAAAAGTATGATTTTTTATATAAGTGTTTCGGTCAACATTTCAGCCAATTTTTCAGGATTCTAGAATCTTCCAACATCAAACTTCTTATTCCAGGTGCATCTCTTCCATTTTGTTATGTTAT
This sequence comes from Sequoia sempervirens, assembly GCA_007258455.2. Classification (NCBI taxonomy): domain Eukaryota; kingdom Viridiplantae; phylum Streptophyta; class Pinopsida; order Cupressales; family Cupressaceae; genus Sequoia; species Sequoia sempervirens. Next base: position 12,233 of record VDFB02094729.1, read on the forward strand.
TTCATCATTTAGTTGCATTCTTAGGCATTTCTGCATATCACATTATGTTTTCCAGCACTTTACATTTTCATAGTTTTGCATTATTAAATCACTTCAATTTCAAATCAGAGTAGTGGGAAATCTTAACTAGGCATAATACATCTCATTAACATAGACTTTGAGTGTAAACCCTTGCATTTTGGTCCCCCATCCAATCCCCTTTCTCCTTTTAGGTGAAAAATCCTAGGAGCAAAGTATTGTGAAGGGTCAAAACAAAATCACCGTTTACATTTTGGTGAACCAATGATATGCATAAACCATGTACGGTTTGACTGACTGGATGTTGGAAAACACACTGCACGATATGCAGAAAGATGAAATAAATATAATAAATGCAAAATAGAAACTATGCACCTGAAAGTGACTTTTTGTTGATATTTTGGATTTGCAAATAAGAGGTTGTCTTCAACAAGTTTGCAACCTATTCTTCAATGATTTCCAAGCTTTCAAAGTACCTAAATCTACAAACACACAAAGAAATAAAGAGAAATGTTGAATGTTATGGAATAGGGAGTTGCCTTGGTAAAACCCTTTTAGGTAATAAAACCAAATGAAGAAATAAGATGAAGCATGGACATGAAATAATGGAATTAGTACCTTTCCATGATGATGGATCTTGAATTGCTGCAATAATGGAAAAATTCTTGCTCTTGAATGCTTGATTCTTGCTTGCTTGACTTGATGATATGAATGAATGATGAATGAATTGCTTGGATAGTGGATGAATGAAAGGTTTCCTTTTATAGAGGAGAGTTGAGAATAAGGATCATGATCAAGGGCCAAGATTAAATTAGAAAATAATTTAATCAAGGGTGGAGGTTAATTGAGAGAAGAAAGACATGGATAGATAAAATACTTGAGGTGGAAGATAAGATTGGCGCAAAAAAAGATGTTGGAGAAAATTATTTAATAAAAATTATTTAATTTAGATGGCCGACATAGGAGAAATAAATAAAATATTAATTTTATTTATTTAAAAAGAACGGTGGGAGTAAATAATTAAATAATTAAAAATAATTATTTAATTATAGAGGAAAGGTGTGGTGTTAAACATTAAATAATAATTATTTAATGGAGAGGGAAGGAATAATTAAAATAATTATTTAATTGGGGAGATAAAGAAAGGATAAATAATTAAATAAATATAACATTTATTTAATTATAGAGAGAAAAGGTTAATGAACTAAATAATTGAAATAATTATTTATAGAAGAAGAGGGAAAAACTAACTTTTGAATTAAAATAATATTTAATTCAAAAGTGGGGGAAAATGACAAAATATTAAATAATTAAAAATAATTATTTAATATTGGAGAGAAAGTGGGGAATAATTAAATAAATAATATTTATTTAATTATAGAAGAAAAGGGTAATGAATAATTAAATAATTATTTAATTATAGAAGAAAAGGGAAAAACTAACTTTTGAATTAAAATAATACTTAATTCATAAGTGGGGGGGGGGAAAGGACCATTAGATTTAAATGTTTAATAAAAGTCTAGAAAGTGTGAAAGTTTTTTACAACTCTTTACAACACTTTAAAACAAGACTTGGTAGGTGATAAAAAGAGAATATTTAGATGAATTATGATAAGAAGAGTCTAGAAAAGTGTAGAAATGTGTTATAACACTTCACAAAAACTTTAAAAGACATGCCTTTTATTCAATGTGCAAGGATCCAAGACCTAATGTGGATGTGTAAAATACCTCACAACACTAAATCAATGCCTCATTAAGTCCAATTTATCATCAATTCATCCCAAATCAAGCAAAGTATACACTTTTTGGTGACACATTAAGCCCCCACTTTAGTGAGAGGATGAACTTGCTTCAAACTCACACTAAAGTAGACATTCAAGAAGAGTCCAATCGTACTAATGCAAAAGACAAAGGATGACAAAGATCAAGTCAGCGGTAAAGACCCCAAGATCCAAGATCCTAAGTCAAACCAATCATGAGTGCAAAAGGACATGCACAAGGGTAAATGATTTGTGGCAAGAAAAGATACATGATCATGCAATGGCAAGAACTAGAAGGAAATGAAAAATGAGGCAGATCAAAGATGCACTCACTCTGGGGCCACAGAACATCAAGTCGTCCATGGGGTGAGTTGTCCCAAAGAAGTGGTTTAATGAGAAAGTCATGCTAGTGTGTCGACTTCCCACCATATAATGAGAAAGTCATGCAAATGTGTCAGCTTCCCATTATACAAACCATACCAAAGTTATGCTCCTGATAACATTGATAAGGCACCACAATGTAATGCTTTTTGTAAATGTTTTTTAATGTCATGTAAAAAATTTGTTAAAGGGGATTTTGCTTTGTTCAAGTAAGGTCTTCTTCTTAGGGAGCATTGTGCCTAATGTATCCAATAGAGAAAAAGTTAGGGTGTCAGATCGTTATCCATGGGATGCCTCGTTTGCATTAGGCCACTTCAGTTGATCATACACTCTTAGAAGGCATCAAACCCATTGACACCACCAAGGAGAGGACACATCACAAGAAAAAGTAAATCATGCCATGAAATTTGTAAAAAGATTTTGTTTATGTATGCCCCCACTTTAAAGAAATTGCTGCACACCGTTCTATAAGCAATTGCTTTAACTAGTAGAAGAGGATATGAGAGCTTATTCGAAAAGCCCTATGCCAAGTCATATATTTTCGATAAGCTGCGTCATGAAGAAAGATAATATGTCACATGCGAGTCAATATTAAGACATGCCATCCACATCTCAAGCTTGCTCTTATAGTTTCATGAAATGTTAACGACTAGTCAAAAGAGAGAATGACAAGTGACATATGGGGATAAGGCTACTAAACCCCTTGCCCCCACCTAGTGCAGGACAAGGGTGAGCCTAAAATGGATGATGGTATGTTGTCCCTTGCAATGGATGAAAAACACACAATAGTGAGTATATGCTATTATTCGACAACTATTACATGGCAAGGAGCAACAAATATTGTTATTTAATTAGATAAGGGAACAAAGTTTTTGCTTGATACATGTTTAATGAGGTATCTATCAATTTAGGATGTACCAAGGTTCAAGGTTTCTTGGAATAATCTTGTGTGATAATATTGATGTTGAGTGAAGGTTTGTTTGATGGTTTGATTTCTATGAAAGGACAATCATGTTTTGTCTCTTGTGTTTTAGGCTTTATAGGGGCATGGATGCATTGTTCTATAGCATCATATTCTTTCCCATGTTTTGTTTCTATTGTTGTATTTGGTGGTTGTTTAATTTCCTCAAAGTTTTTCTTGGATTTTTTCTTTTCTTTTAAAGTGGGTGAAGTGGATGTGTTGGAGATTACCTCCTTATCACTTCCCTTGTTAGATTATTTTGTTATGATCATGTAGTCCCCCATGGATATAGGTATGAAATCAAAGGTTTTCGAAGCCTCTTCCAATAACTTTGTGGCTTCTTCAATGTGATTTTTTCTTTCTATATCCTTTTGCTTGGTACTAATCATAGCACATGTAACCTTGTTGCTTGAAGGAGTAGAGGGTGATTTGTCATGAACTCCTACGATTGGCATCAAGACTTGATCCATATAAAGCAGTTAAGGATGCTTCAAAGTGAGATTGATTTTAGGTTTGCACTTGATAGGGTTGGTGTTTGTGTGTACCATGATACCTTCCCTATTAGGAGAGTTTTTAGGAGAGAAGCAATCAAGATGTTGATCACATTCCATTAATGGGTTTTGTAGAGTAATTTCAACACAAGGAGAAGGGGCATCAAGAGAAGAAAAGAATCACATTCATGTTGTTCAATGATTGGATACTTTTGCTCAATTGTGTATTCTTGGATGGGGGAAACATTAGGAAAGGGAGAAATAAGATTCTCATGATTTTCAATGAATAGTTCGTCTAATCCCAAAATATCTTCTTCATGTAAGTAGGAGAGATATTAGGAGAAGAATAATTATGATTATCATGATTATCTGTGATTACATCCCTTTTTCCAATAATTTCTTCCAAAATAGAAGAAAAATAGGCCTTAGAGGTTTGATTATGTAATGCCAACATATCCTCCTCACAAATAATGTGATTGTCATGATTGATCATAAAAACATTATCACAAATAGGGGATGAGTGAGAAGATGAATGTAGACTAGGTAGAGTGATGTTAAGAGATGTGTTTATGATCTCATTCTCTTGTGCCATAATATCTACCAAAGTAGGAGAAGTTATAGAAGAGGATATTTCAAAATATTCATGATTCTCAATGGGTGTATCTTCTAACTCCAAAATACCTTCATCACATGTAGGAGAGATATTGGGGGAAGATGAACTATGATTATCATGATTTTCTATGCTTGCACATTCTTCTATCACTTCATTCCCACAAATAGAAGAGATATTAGAAGGCCTAGAATTATGGAGTGTGTCTAAATTTTTATGCTCTTGCACTAAGAAACTCTCATAACTAGGAAAGAGATTGGAAGGAGAACTGTTAGGAAAGTGACAAACAATAGGTTCTTCACATTTCATGGTGGGATTTGATAAAGTAGCTTCATTGCTCATAGGAGAGGCCTCAAGATAAGGATAAATAGGAGTTGGATGGTTACCAATGATTGATTTTTTTTTATCAAAAAGGTCTTCCCAAATGGGAGGGGCATCAGGAAAGGGAGGAATAAGATTCTCACAATTCTCAATAATGATATCTTCTAACTCTAAACTATCTTCTTCATGTGTAGAGAAGATATTAGGAGAAGAAAAGGGTTGAGTGTCATGAGTGTCATGAGTATCAAAATCTACATCCGCATGTCTTATAATATCTTCTTGAGTAGGAGAGGTAGGATTATCATAGCTCTCAATCATATCCTCCACACAAATGTGTTTGTCATGATCATGCACTATTTTATCCTTATTCACTAAAGAATTTTCACAAGTAGGGGAGGTGTTAGGAGTAGTGGCCATGATCTCAGTTTTGTATTTCCAAGGGGGAGGAGGAGGAAGACAAGCAATACTTTCATGATCTTCAATGATTGTATCTTCTTTCACCAAGATATCTTCGTCACCAATGAGAGAGATACCGAGAGAAGAACAATTATGAGTATCATGTTTATCAATGCTTACATCATTTTGTGTCAAACCTTTAGTGGATGATCTTAGTGAGAGGAAGTCCTTAAGGGATTCATCTAACATGTCTAAATCATCACTACTAAAGGGCTTAGATGATATGGTTTTTCTAAATTGAATCATTTTTTGAATTGCTTCTTTTGATGTGTTTTGTTTTTTGTTTTCATTTTCTAATGAAGCTAATCTAAATGGGATATAAACTAATGCTGAAAATGAACATTGTAAAAATCTAATGCTATCCATGATTGCCATTAAAAGAAAGAATACTAATGCAAATGACATAAAACTATACAAAAACAAAACAATAACTAAATCTAACAATAATTACAAAAATGGGAAACAAAATGCAGAAAACAAAAATGTAGAATTGGCACTAGGACTAAGTCACCCAAGGTGGTGATTTAGTCCTCGTAAGGTGATTTTTTAAGTTTTTTTGAATTTTATGATGAATATTAATGTGTTTAGTACTGTGTCATGCAAATCTATAATGTAAATGCAAAATTTCACTATTGTGCAATGAAATGATATGCAATAATGCAAGCTAAAATGAGCTTTTCACTAGTGAAATTTTTAAAACTTGAGGATGCAAATCAATGCAATAACTAATGCAATGCAAATGCAAATAAAACCTAGGATGCACTTGAAAATCAAAAGGAAAAATGTTCAAAAAGCAGGTCATGGCGACCAACCATAAATCTATCCATTTGCATCCTCCTCAACTATCTGGTATAATCTGGCCACTGTAATGTTAGATGATAAGGTCTCCAAAGGACCTTGTCCTCATCGAGTCAGTCAAACTGTACCCTCCAAAAATGCAAATTGGCATACTACCATAGTCGCCGCAAAGGATACCCGAAGGCCTGAGGGTACCCCACTACTGTCGCACATGGATAACCAACTGGTCTGGTACATGTAATGTGATCAAGCCACCACACCTGTAGAAGTGTGCAGTACACCATACTGCCCATCTCTTAGTATACAAACTGCCCCAAATCATAATAGAGATGTGCCAGCATACTCTGACCCCAGCCGTATACTGTCCGCTACTCTATCATCCCTCAAATCATGTGGACTAGTCCTCCCTCAAGATGAGAACTCTAACCATTAGGGACAAGGACTAGTGATACAATGTGCACATCATAATGTGTCAAACCACTGGTGCTTATGAATATAATAACATGGACAAATCAATCTGTCTGCTAACTCATGCATCATGAACTTGACCATCTAAACAATACTGTAAATTAGCTCTCTGCTCCAAAAAGGTATGGTCTCTATGAAAATATAATCGCTCTCCTTGAATCAACACGTGGAGAATCCGGTGTACATCCTCCAATGTGATTGTCATCTCTCCTGTGGGCAGATGAAACGTGCATGTATCTGCATCCCATCGCTCGTAGAGAGCCATCAACATGGCATTGTGGTATCTCATGGGAGGCATACGATATGCCCAATAGATCCCAACAACCTGAAGATGCTTTGTCTCCTTTGTTGATAGTGTTGGAGCTAGATCTCTTAGAAAACTTAGCTGTCTCCCTCCTATCCACTGTCATCCTCGGGTGGGTACCTTTAGAATTTACACAAATATGCTCTAAAATCCATCTCAAATCTTTCACTTTTACATTTTTCATCATGCAAGTGTGCTAAAGTTAATCTAGTGTGCTTTTCTAAAGGCCCTAGCCACTTTAGATCCCTTTTGGGACATTCTGTAAAGAAACGAGACACTTCGCAAAGAAACGTGACACTTTGCGAAGAAGTAAGATACTTTGCAAACAAAAGGGACACTTTGCAAACAAAGGGGATGCTTTGCAAAATTTTATTCCAAGACCTTTAATCAACCTAGATATACCTCAAAATTAATTAAATCTTTACAAATTCACATAATGAAGCTTGCAAAATCCACTCACCTCATGTAACACTCACTGTGCACAACCTGGTCTCAAAGATTGTCCAATCGTGCAGGTGTGTATCCCTGTCTTCTTGACATCTTCTCCTCTCACTCATCCCTCTCAAGCCACAAGAAGGTAAAATGAATAATAAATGACAAATTTCTCCCCTTTACCTCTTTTCATCCATTTTTCATCTCTTTTTTACTCCTATGCATTAAAATAGGGATATTTTCCTTTTTAGAGTTAATAAAGAACCTCTTCTTCAAATCAACATAAGGGGAGTTTGGGAACTCCATTTTCGGTGTTGTTTGATGCATTGGAATCATGATTTCACACCCAACACCATCAGTTATCTATCATTATGTGACATAGTACTTAGAAATGTCCTTCGATATGATATTTTGATTTCAATGTGGCTAGATTGCTACCTTGATTCCACCTCTGTAAAGCAAGTGGAATCAAGGGGGGGCATACATCTACCCTCAAATTTTCTTTCTAAGAGTTAGGAAAAGAGGATTTTTGATAACTAGCGAATGTGTGTTGCAGGATGCAGTTTCCTAATGTTGTGGTTTTGTGGATAACTACATTAGGGGCTTCATTCTCCCACCTTTTGAACAAGTATCCTTTTATGTAATAAACTACAATGTTTAGAATACTTTAGCTTGCATATGCACGTAGTCATATGGGCACTAAAGTGGGGGCTTAATGTATTGCCAAAAATTGTAAACTCTTGGAGAAAGAGACAATTTTACAATAAAACTAAGTCTCTCTTTAGGCACCTTCCATCAATCACCCCTTAAAATTGCATTTGTAGGCCCCTAATACTCATAATTTTGGACTAAGTCGAGGCCTAATTCAATCATAAAACCTCTTAAATCCTGACAAATATCACTAAAACCACTCAAAATTTGTGAAACCCACCAAAAATATCCTTGGTGGGACTAAGTCGCCCAAGGTGGCGACTTAGTCCCTTTTGGCATATTTTCCACTTTTGAGCGGGAATTTCATTAATTCAATTTAATTTTTCAATGGATGTCGGCCTCTTAGGTCTAAATAATGGGAAAATTAGGTATTGATGCTTATAAATACACATTTTAAGTCATTTTTCACACCTCCTAGTCATTTTTACAAAGCAAAAATCAAAAGTGAAGAGAAAAGTTGTCTTACACAAGAAGATTCAATAGCATTTTGCAGCAAAGTTGAAGCTTTAGGGTAGAAAACTAGGGTTTTTGTAGACCTCTTCAAGCTCACTTCTTATTCAAGATCTCACACTACAAAATATTGATCATGGATGCCTATGGTGAATCATGGAGAAATCTAGGTTGAGGCTTGATGCAACTAACCATCAAATCACACCTAATGACTTGTTTTTGAAGTGATTCCATCTTCCATGTTCTTCTTATCTCCAGACTTAAGGTTTGTATCACATTCTACATATCATTTATATTCATTTGAAGGGTTGTAGGGTTTCTTACATTGAAGTCTTGCATTTCTCAAGTTCCATTCATTCACCTCATTCTAGCAGATTAGAATAGGGTTTTATCTCATTTTTTAGCTTTTCCTAGTCTTAGACAAAATTAAGGCTAGGGTTTGCACAAGTTTTATTTTCTATAAAGTTTAAGTACCAAATAGGGGTTTGACCAAGGCAAACCCCCCATTAGAAACCAATTTATCTTTTGTTTTGTAGGGTTTTTCAAAGATTTAGATCCAGATCTCTGTCAAAGAGTAGAGTGCAGGTTGTGGGCTTCTGTTTCCACTTTCAGGTTTGCAAAAAAATCTAAAGTGAACTAAGTCACCCATAGTGGAAACTTAGTCCCACTACACTTCTTTTTTAGAAATTTTTACATTTTCAGACACCCATTTGGTAGAAACATATTTCTGGGTAGATTTCCTATTCTGGGACTAAGTTGCCTAGTCTGGAACAAGTGTCCCAATTGCCTCAAAAGTCAAAATTTCTAGGATTTTAGTGGCTCTTGCAATCTTCAACTATTCTTCTTCAATTTACAGGTGCATAGTTCCTATTTTACATCTTCATTTGATCATTTATTGCATTAGTTTAGCTCTTCTTCATATCACACTATGTTTTCAAACAAGCTATTTTTCTTAGATTTCACATCATTAAATCATTTCATTTTCAAATTAGAGCATTCAGATATCTTAACTAGGCATAATACATCTCATTAACATAGAATTTGAGTGTAAACCCTTGCATTTTGGTCCCCCATCCAATCCCCTTTCTCCTTTTAGGTGAAAAATCCTAGGAGGAGTAAAGCATTGTGAGGGGTGAAATCAATATCAACATTTGTAGAAATTAATCCTAGAAAAGTGTGAAATCTTGTTACAAGACTTTACAACACTTCAAAATAGGACTTGACAAGTGATTAAAAGGCAATTTTTAGGTGAATTGCAATAAAAAGAGTCTAAAAAAAGTGTAGAAAAGTTTTACAACACTTCACAACACCTTCACAAGATGTCATAATTTGAATAATCAGGACCTAATGTGAATGCATAAGTCACATTGCAACATTAAATCAAAGAAAATGGACCAAGAATCATGAGAGAAAGGCCTAAAAGACCATGAAATTTCCAAGAGCCATTTTTCTATGGTACACCTTGAACTGGTTTTAAAGGGTATGAACTTCCTTTTCCCAAAAACCACAACCTCAAACATCTCAAGTGGAAATGGTAGATATATAGAGGACATTACTAATGAACCCTTTGAATTCACTTTAGACCAAATATTAGAGATGCAACAAGATCAATCTCTTGTTAAAGTGATAGGTGGTGATAAGTCAAGATCCCAACCAATACATGTTGAGACTCGTACAATAAGGTGCTAAACTCCCTACAGATTTTTATGCTAATCAACTTAGGGAACAACTAAAAACATCAAATGTTGAAGAAAATAATCATCATCAAGGGATTGACCCCTTAGTTCATCATATAATTGAACAAATACCTAAACCTTCTTCAAAAAATGTACTAAGTCAACCCTTGGTAACTTTACAAGGAGCAGATCAAACAAACTTCATGAATCAATATAATAATTTGCTATATAACACTCAAAATCTAGGGAATTTGACCAACCTAGGTTTACAAAATACAAACAATCTAAACATGAACATACCAAACATGAATGTATCAAATCTGAACATATCAAATACAAATTTGATGAACTTTAGGAATAATCCCTTAACCACATCATCCTCACAAAACATGTATGTTCATCAATAACTCTTTCAACAACATCATCAACAAACTCAACAAAAAATCATCCTACAACAACATCAACAATAATCTTCTAAACATACCACTCCACAACATCAATACACCTAACAACATCCTCAACATCATAAATACATTACCTTACAATAAATTCAAACACAACAACAATAATTGCTTGCACAACAAATATTCAACAAAATCCTCAACATTCATCATACATATATTACAAACAACCAATCTCTTCACAACAAAACATTGTCCCCCAAAATTCAATATGGATCTCACAACACACCTCCCTAATATAAAGGAAATTATCAAATGGGTCCCCTACCTCAAAATAATCCTCAATATCAAATGTGTCCTTTATCTCAAAATAATCTACAATATCAAATGAGATCATGTAAGATACGAATGTTCCTTCATATTAGGATATGAATCTATATAATACTTATAATCCATTAACAAATGTTCCACCTATGGATATATCCTCCCAAATCCAAACATTGACACAACATATTCAGGATATACAAATGGGAAAGATTAAAAATCATACACTATTCAAGACTTGTGTCCATACCCATTCAACAGAAGCATCACAATGATACCCTTTCCCCCACACTTTGAAATGCCAAAGTTTTATAAATAAAAGGACATGGTAACCTTGAAGAGCACATAATTGAATTCTGTGTAGCTTACATGGAAGTTTCATATAAAAATTCCTATCTAATGTGCCTTTTCCCACACAATTTGGGTGAGAAAGCTATAGACTGACCTTCTCACATTTACCACCCAACATCAAAACATTCCAAGAAATCATATATCAATTTGTAGCTCATTTCTCCTACAATACTAATGCCAAAATCACCTTGGAGAAATTGTACACTCTTAAACAAAACAAAGGAGATTCCTTTGCCTCTTTCCTACAAAGATGGAGACACAAGGTGAGCAAGTGCAAGTGGTCAATACCTGAAAAAAAAAGTAAAGATTGTGGCAAAAAATCTAAACATGGATCTCACCTTCCAATTATGAATGCAATGCGTAACAAAGTTTGAAGAACTTATATCCAAAGGTCTAAACTTTGAAAGAGAACTCATTGCCAAGGGATTCATGTAAATTTATAACCAAGCATCTAGTTCAAGTGACAAAGCCCGTATATGGGCCAAAAATAAGAACGTAACTAATGGTGGTGTGGTGGACAAAAAGGTTGTTATAAACACACCACCTACCTCACACACACAAAAAAATACCCAACAAAATTTCAAAAACATTAATCCTCCATGAGGACCATCACCAAGACCTAACAATATTCCTTGGCGATAATTCACTCCCTTAGGATATCCCATTAAAATGATCCTAAAAAATGATCCAGTCAAAGAACATTGAACTTCCTAAGTTTCAAAATTATCTTGAACTTGAAATGAATGTTGGCCTTGCCGTTGCACCAAGAGGTTGACCTGTTGATTCCTTATATAAGTGTCAGATAATATCCATGAGAGCTGGTTAAACCATGTCACGAATCACATAATTAGTGTTGATCAAGGGTTGGAAGTGCCGAGCTTCCAACAATCCCCCCAATGTGACCATGGGATTCAAAGCCGTGACTCGACTTTGATACCAATTGTTGGCCTTACTTGTGCCAAAAGGTCAACCTATCAATTCCCAATACAAGCGTCAGATAAGATCCACAAGAGGTAGTTAAACCATGTTGTGAATCAAGTGGTCAACACTAATCAAGGGGTGGAAGTGTTGAGCTTCCAATAATAAAATCCTCCCGGTATAATGAAAAGGATTTTTGCCATTATCATAGAGCAAAAGGTCATAAGACACAAAATTGTGTTAAGCTAAAGCATCTCATCCAAGACCTTACTGATCAAGGGAAAGTAAGTGTTGATCAAAATCTTGAAAAATATAGAAATAAAGATCTAGGAATCTATAAAAATACAATGCTCAATCATGGGAAAGCTAAAGGTTTTGGAAATATGTTGAGTTATAACAATGTGAACTATACCTATGATAACATAGTAGGACATATCAATACTACTCATCCTTCACAAGATGAGGAATTGGACATATATCGAGATACTTTCCTAATACAAGATCAAGATCGATCAATACTATCTAGAAATGTTCTATATCAAAATGATGGAATTAAATGTCTCAGATTATAACATAACTCCCTCATTTGACTTCATGATTGGACATATTGTAGAAGTTCCACTATGAAAAGAAGCCTCTATCACCTCATTTGAATCCATTAAGACTATTCAAGAGTCTTCTATCCATACTACACCATCAAAGCAAGGTCCATGTCAAGAATATAATCTCGAGTATAATGAAAGTTACTCCAAAACAAGTCAAGATCAAGATCCCATATCTTCAAAGTACTATCATGATCTACATAGTATTTTCCAATCTGTTAAAGATAGTTTCTCTAAGATAAGTGAAGGTGAAGAGTCAACTTCCCCAAAATACTATCATGACTTGATGAGTATTTTTTAATCCATCTAGGATTTTATGAAAGATGACCATAATCATACACCAAACACTCCTATATCTACCCATGAGGTGCTTAATTCTAATGGAAACATAGATGATCTTATTCTCAAACAAGAGTCTCCTACTCTTGACATCCTTACACATGATCAAGCAATGATATAATTCACATAGCTTCATGGTGGCATTCCAGACATAGATCATGAAGAAGATTACTACATTCATTGTGAATCAAAACATCTTTTGAAGAAAAAACATGATCTAATGTTTCTACTACTACTTTTGAAGATTCCCAACAAAGCATAGAAGAAGTAGCATCATCTTTCTAAGACAAATCATATTCGGTGACATATTTTCAATGGATGCATTATCAAAGAGAAGGATTAAACCTACATGAATAAAGTATCCTAGAAGTAGTGAAGATGGTTGAAAATCCTAAATAGCAAGGTATTAGTTGTTCTACAATCAAAGCATCCAAACATGTCAATGATACCTCCATAATACTAGGGGAAACTTTATCTAATGCAAACATCAACATGGGAGTCATGAAGAGTCCTTATGATAAAAATACTACCAACACTTCAAAAATCCATGTCATGAATCGTCATCCTCATGTCTTTTCACCTACTAATTAGGACCAATAGAAAGCAACAAATCTATATAAAAAAGAGTATTTCATAGAAGAAAAAGAATTGACATGTCATAAAAATCAAATTAGTGCCAAAGAAAAATAAAGAAAATAGTCCCTATCAAACTCCACTAGTCAAAGAAACTATGGGACAACATAAAAAAGAGAATTACATCCATCAAAGATGTCCACCAATGCAAAATAAGGCTTCAAGAGCAACATACAAAGTATATGATAGATTTAGTCCTAATTCCACTTGGAACTCCATATCCACCTTTCATTGGTCATCTCCCAAGCTTGGAGAATCAAATATCCATTATCCAAAATATCGACCAATCCATCTACATCCCATATCTCTCATTGCATTCTACCATTCACTTTGAAATCAATGATATCCAAATCTTGCATTGACCTTGTCTTGGCAGTAACTCTTTATCATAAGGACTCTAAGGGCATTGTATCACAATATGTGCATCTAGGTGAGGTTAACTCCAATATCGACAAAGAATACATGAACATTCAAGGGTTACATACAAGCACCCATATCTTGGAAAGGAAACTTCTACAAGAAGGATATCATTGGCACATCATGATCACAAAGTACCATCTACATCAACACAACCAGGTGGTCGAGCATAAACCTTCAAAAATTCAAAAAATCATAAAACATAAAAATATAAAAAAATCAAGAAAAAATAAAGAGAAAAATCATCCTCTAGTGAAAATCACTTTGGTGGCACTTTGGGTAAGTACCACGATAAAAACCTGGAAAACATGCTTCATGAGTAGAATAGAGCATCTACATGTGCCATTCCAAGTGGAATCATCTCATCCTCTCCATAATAAATCCAAAATTCCATCCATCATAGTAAATCCCACCATTTATTAATCTAATCCATTTTCATCAAAATCTACAAATTTATCTCGATCTTGACAAAGGTTCAGGGTACACTTCAAACTTGCTTGTGGAAAAATCTTGACATGGTCATTGAAGTTGATCCTATTCTATCCCATGCAATTCCATAGCCAATATCTAGTAGTATCCCATTGATCATGCTCTATCCTATCACAAGATAATCTTTAGCATCCTTCACACACCTATCCATCCATTATCTTGATCTATGCATCTATTCATAGAGCTCCATATGTTGCTAGACACTGGGGGTAGATACTTGCATCTTTCTTTTGAATAAATCTTGATCTATGTACTATATCTCACAATGTGATCTCAACATCAGTATCTAGGTATCATTTAGAAAAATCTTCAAAAAAATCTAGATAACATGAAAATCTCAAAAAAATTCAAAATAGGTCAAAATATAAAAAATCCAAAAAGGTCCAAATCAAAAATATTCAAACATTTCTAAAATCCAAAAACATTTACAAACTATCAAAATCTCAAAAACATTATCAAGTCCAAATAATCAAACTACGAAGCCTCTACGTAGCTATGTAGGCAAGGCCATATCTAATGAGCCCTCAAGGCATAGGTTTGTCCCTTAGGTTCTAGTCTCTCAGTCCAAATATTCAAAAAACAAAAAAAATGAAAAAACATACATAAAATACCTAAAAACAACCTCAAATATCCTCAAAAACTCAAAAAAATATACAAATATTTTTAAAATACCAAAACAAACCCATAAAACCTCAAAAATCCAAAAATAATCTCAATACATGTCAAAAGAAAGTCCTAGATATATTTTGTAGCCATCGAATCCTTCATATAAAATGTGTTAGAAAGCTGAGTCTTAAGATCACTAATCATTACCTTGCTCTTTCCCCAACATGTCATCGATATACAAGATAGTGATTAGTATCTAATCATCAATAACCTTAATGTAAACATAATGATCTTCCTTGCTCCTAACAAAACCCAAATTCAATGCAAATGCATGAAACTTTTGATGCCACATCTTGGATGACTATTTCAAACCATATAAAGATCTCTTTAACTTGCAAACCAAGTGTTCTTTTTCTTTCACAACAAAACCGTTAGGTTTTCATGCATATAAATTTCTTCCTGAAGATACCCATGCAATAAATTAGTTTTATCATCCATTTTCTCTATTTCAAAATCATAAGCATAAACAATAGATAATAGGCATATAATAGAAGTTAACTTAGCAAAAAGAGACAAAATTTCACCAAAATCAACTCCCTCTCTAGGAGTAGCCCTTAGCCACCAATATGGACTTGTGCTACTCTAATCGTCCATTTGCAACAAATTTCATGTTAAATACCCACTTATAACCAATGGGCTTCCTTCCTTTGGGAAAACTCACAAGATCCCAGGTATCGTGCACTATCGAAAGCCATCATCTCCTCTTGCATATCTTGCATCCAAGGCTCACTTTCTTCTAAAGAAAGAGCCTGCCTATAAGATCTAGGTTCGTTGTCAGTACTCAATAAAGGAAATACATTGTAACAAAAATTAGATGGGCTATACCTATCAATTGGATTCTGTTGTCTTGTGGATCTTCTGAAGGTAGGAGTAAGGGGCTCTTGCTGCTCTTCCTCTACTGTATGCTCATCCTGCACATCATCTAAACTCTCTAAATCCTCTTCTAGTTCTCCATCCTCTAATCCATTCGGTTGTTCTTCCACATGTGCATCTTGCCAACTTTTCAATTATGTCTTGAAGTTCTCTATTTTTGTCATTTATTTCTCCTTTTGGATCCAATTTAGAACTCTTCTCTTAAGGAACATGAACAAAATCCTCACAACCAAAGACCCTTAAATGTGAAATATAAGGATTTCTACCTATCCACATTTCAAAAGGAGTTTTATCAAAAAGATTTGGACAAGGAGATCTATTAACCAAATAACATGTACTAGTTACAAATTCTTCCCAAAAGCATCTATCAAACTTAGCACCACTCAAAATGCTCCTAGCTCTTTCCATCAAGGTTTGATTCATTCTTTCTTATACCCCATTTTTTTGGGGTGTATATGGAGTAGTTTTTTTTTGAAAAATACCTGCATGCTTATAGAACTCATCAAATTCCCTAGAACAATATTCACCCCATTGTTAGATCTCAACACCCTTTTCTTATAATCTGTTTGCTTCTCAACTAAGGCTTTAAGTTCCTTAAACTTAGTGAAAGCTTTATATTTTGCATGCATAAAATAAATCCAGGTGTATCTTGACACATCATGAATGAAAGTAATATACTAACGAGATTTTCCAAAAGAGTCAACATCCATTGGTCAAAAAACATTTGAATGAGTGATCTCTAATAATCTCTTAGCTTTATTAGTCCCATTAGGATATGATGAACTATTATGTTTACCAAACACACAATGCTCATAAAAACCATTTTTTCCAACAAAATAATAAAAAATATTGACAACCAATTTTTTTATTCAAAATAGTCTTAAGACCCTTTTTACTTATGTGACAGTCCAATCTATGATGCCACAACATACATTCATTTTTAGTGCTAGTTACATTGATAGAGTTACAAAAAGTGGAAGCATTAATCCTAAATAAGATCCCTACCCAAGATCCTTTAGCAATCACCAAACTCCCTCTTACCAACCTGTAACTAGACTTGCCAAATGCTACATGCATTCTAGAATCATTCAACTAGGATACTGAAAGTAAATTTCTCATAAGTATTGGAATATGAAAAACATGATAAAGGGTTTTAACTCTTTCATCATTGAAACACAACTTTACCCTTCCCTTACCAACAATCTTCTTCATGCTATTATCACCAAGGATAACTTCTCCCCCATCATAAGTTGAATATGAAGTAAACCACTCCTTGTGAGGAGTCATATGGTAGGAGCAACCTAAATCAATAAGCCAAGCATCATCACTAATAGTGTTAGAAAAAATAAACAAAGCATCAAAATCACCATCTTTTGAGGAATTTTTCGTGGAAGTATCTAAACTATTTTTCTTGTTTTTGCACTCCTTCACATGTCCTCTCTTACCACAATTCCAACACTTTACTATGCTCTTCTTGGGGGTTTTAGAACGTCCTTTAGACTTGTCTCTCTTTTTATCCCCTTTAGGCCCTCATTTTTCTTTGGACCTTCCTCACACTTGCAAGGCATCTTGGGAGTCCGCACTCATGGAATTTATCCTCATCTCTTCTGAAAGATGTATAAAAATGAGACTATCCATCTTCAGTTTTGTACCATCACCACTTATGACAACAATTGGATTTTCCCAAGATTCAAGTAAAGAACAAAGTAACAAAATACATTTATCTTCTTCTTATATCTTAACATCTACAGATACAAAATGACTTATAATCATATTACAAGAATTTAAATGTTCCACAATAGAATCACCATTCTTCATTTACAAAGAATAAAAATGTATTTTGAGATATAACTTATTTGTTCGGCTTTTAGTTTGGTAAATTTCACCTATCCTCCTCCACAACTTGAATGTGGTAGATTCTTCTAAAAAATATAGGATAAAATCTAGAAGACATAACCAAATGGTTCCTCATGCCTTCTTGTCCATTTTCTTCCAATATCCATTAGATGTTGATTCTAGTTTCTTTTCACTTGAAACTGCCAACCATTGATCTCTCTCTTCAAGGAGATCATCCATCTTTGAATTCCACATCTCATAACTAGTGCCATTGAACTTCTCAATATCTAAATGAGAGGTAAAAGACATCATTTTCAATATTCTTCACAAATATGCAAAACCCACATTGCGCAAGCTCCTATTGTAGCCAATAAACCTTCAACACTCAAAAGAAAGGTGTCCCTCTCTTAACATAACTGTTAGCTTTCAATACCAAATGTTAGAAATCCAAGGTAAAGCTTGTAGTAATAAAACATAATAATGTGTTCGTAAATACGAAATTATGACTACATCCAAGATTACCATAAAGTGATTAACAATTCCAAACATGAAAGAAAAATCAGCAGTACCACAAGTAGAGAATAACAAATGACACAAGATATACATGGAGAAAACCTTGTGGGAACAAAATCCACACCTAAAGAGATCCAATGTTTGCATTAATATTCAAATGAGATACACCAATATAACACTTTTCTTTGAATTCTAACATCACTTCGCTACTCTGACAATCTGCAAAACAAACTCTACAAACCATCATCTCAGTGTTCCAATATATAGAAACTTGTGGGAGAGAATACCACAAATGGTATACCAAAACAACAAGAAAAACCACTTGGAAAAACCATGCCCCCCTTAGTGGAAAACCCATAAGCACGGTGAAAATTAAATGATCATATGGCCTTCACATGGGTGCCTGACCCATGATAGCCAATCAAATTTGGTCAATACCGAGTGCTCCATAACTCTTTGATGGATCCGACATGCAAGAACATGCACTAACATGCAAACTTGGGCACCCCACCATGAAAAACATATAAATAACATGCAAGGAAATGCATTGCAAAGTGGTCCCCACCTAGAAGTTGGATGCCCAATTTAGGAATATTCTTCCAGGATGCTTTGTAACCATCACCATAGTGGGTCAACCTCTTTGAATGTAATTACAATTTGTCATAGAAAAATAAATGATAAATATTTTATCCCTCATGTTCTCTAGAAAACTTTCTAAAGAACATGGAGGCACATAAATAAAATTAGGATAGCAATTATAATGTCGCTTATCCTAACAAGTGCAAACATCCTCATGGCACATTGTAGTCTCGTATGAATGGAAATCAAGTTTACTACAAAAAAAAGTAAGAACCCACTAAATATCCGATAACTAAAATATTACGCTAAAATAAAAGAATAACATAAACGGATAGAATAACCATAATGAACATAAACTAATATGAGATGGAAAGGAAATGATAGAATGGAAAATAATAAAGGAGACATTCATAAAAGGTCCACAAATGAAGCCTCCCGCTTGAAGCTACAACTACAAAACCTGCAAACATAGAAATGAGAAAATGGTTAGGGCTATTTTAAGGGCTCTCCTTAATAAAATCCCTATAATACAATTAAGGCTAGGGTTTGCACAAGTTTTATTTTCTATAAAGTTTAAGTACCAACTAGGGGTTTGACCAAGGCAAACCCCCCATTAGAAACCAATTTATCTTTTGTTTTGTAGGGTTTTTAAAGATTTAGATCCAGATCTCTGTCAAAAAGTAGAGTGCAGGTTGTGGGCTTCCGTTTCCACTTTCGGATTTGCAAAAAATATAAAGTGAACTAAGTCACCCATAGTGGTGACTTAGTCCCACTGCACTTCTTTTTTAGAAATTTTTACATTTTCAGACACCCTTTTGGTAGAAACATATTTCTGGGTAGATTTCCTATTCTGGGACTAAGTTGCCCAGTCTGGCACAAGTGTCCCAATTGCCTCAAAAGTCAAAATTTCTAGGATTTTAGTGGCTCTTGCAATCTTCAACTATTCTTCTTCAATTTATAGGTGCATAGTTCCTATTTTACATCTTCGTTTGATCATTTATTGCATTAGTTTAACTCTTCTTCATATCACACTATGTTTTCAAACAAGCTATTTTTCTTAGATTTCACATCATTAAATCATTTCATTTTCAAATTAGAGCATTAGGATATCTTAACTAGGAATAATACATCTCATTAACATAGAATTTGAGTGTAAACCCTTGCATTTTGGTCCCCCATCCAATCCCCTTTCTCCTTTTAGGTGAAAAATCCTAGGAGGAGCAAAGCATTGTGAGGGGTCAAACCAAAATCACCGTCTGTAGAAATTAATCCTAGAAAAGTGTGAAATCTTGTTACAAGACTTTACAACACTTCAAAATAGGACTTGACAAGTGATTAAAAGGTGATTTTTAGGTGAATTGCAATGAAAAGAGTCAAAAAAGTGTAGAAATGTTTTACAGCACTTCACAACACCTTCACAAGATGTCATAATTTGAATAATCGGGACCTAATGTGAATGCATAAGTCACATTGCAACATTAAATCAAAGAAAATGGACCAAGAATCATGAGAGAAAGGCCTAAAAGACCATGAAATGTCCAAGAGCCATTTTTCTATGGTACACCTTGAACTGGTTTTAAAGGGTATGAACTTCCTTTTCCCAAAAACCACAACCTCAAGCATCTCAAGTGGAAATGGTAGATATATAGAGGACAATACTAATGAACCCTTTGAATTCACTTTAGACCAAATATTAGAGATGCAACAAGATCGATCTCTTGTTAAAGTGATAGGTGGTGATAAGTCAAGATCCCAACCAATACATGTTGAGACTCGTACAACAAGGTGCTAAACTCCCTACATATTTTGATGCTAATCAACTTAGGGAACAACCAAAAACATCAAATGTTGAAGAAAATAATCATCATCAAGGGATTGACCCCTTAGTTCATCATATAATTGAACAAATACCTAAACCTTCTTCAACAAATGTACTAGGTCAACCCTTGGTAACTTTACAAGGAGAAGATCAAACAAACTTCATGAATCAATATAATAATTTTCTATATAACACTCAAAATCTAGGGAATCCAACCAACCTAGGTTTACAAAATATAAAAAATCTAAACATGAACATACCAAACATGAATGTATCAAATCTGAACATATCAAATCCAAATTTGATGAACTTTGGGAATAATACCTTAACCACATCGTCCTCACAAAACATGTATGTTCATCAATAACTCTTTCAACAATCACTTCAACAACATCATCAACAAACTCAACAAAAAATCATCCTACAACAACATCAACAATAATCTTCTCAACATACCACTCCACAACATCAATACACCTCACAACATCCTCAACATCATAAATACATTACCTTACAATAAATTCAAACATAGCAACAATAATTGCTTGCACAACAAATCTTCAACAAAATCCTCAACATTCATTATACATCTATTACAAACAACCAAGCTCTTCACAACAAAACATTGTCCCCCAAAGTCAATATGGATCTCACAACACACCTCCCTAATATCAAGGAAATTATCAAATGGGTCCCCTACCTCAAAATAATCCTCAATATCAAATGTGTCCTTTATCTCAAAATAATCTCCAATATCAAATGAGATCATGTAAGATACGAATGTTCCTTCATATTAGGATATGAATCTATATAATACTTATAATCCATTGACAAATGTTCCACCTATGGATATATCCTCCCAAATCCAAACATTGACACAACATATTTAGGATATACAAATCGGAAAGACAAAAAATCATACACTATTCAAGACTTGTGTCCATACCCATTCAACAAAAGCATCACAATGATACCCTTTCCCTCACACTTTGAAATGCCAAAGTTTTATAAATAAAAGGACATGGTAACCTTGAAGAGCACATAATTGAATTCTGCATAGCTTACATGGAAGTTTCATATAACAATTCCTATCTAATGTTCCTTTTCCCACACAATTTGGGTGAGAAAGCTGTAGGCTGACCTTCTCACATTTACCACCCAACATCAAAACATTCCAAGAAATCATATATCAATTTGTAGCTCATTTCTCCTACAATACTAATGCCAAAATCACCTTGGAGAAATTGTACACTCTTAAACAAAACAAAGGAGATTCCTTTTCCTCTTTCCTACAAAGATGGAGACACAAGGTGAGCAAGTTCAAGTGGTCAATACTTGAAAAAAAAGTAGAGATTGTGGCAAAAAATCTAAACATGGATCTCACCTTCCAATTATGAATGCAATGTGTAACAAAGTTTGAAGAACTTATATCCAAAGGTCTAAAATTTGAAAGAGAACTCATTGCCAAGGGATTCATGTAAATTTATAACCAAGCATCTATTTCAAGTGACAAACCCCATATATGGGCCAAAAATAAGAATGTAACTAATGGTGGTGTGGTGGACACAAATGTTGTTATAAACACACCACCTACCTCACACACACAACAAAATACCCAACAAAATTTCCAAAACGTTAATCCTCCATGAGGACCATCAAAAAGACCTAACAATATTCCTTGGCGATAATTCACTCCCTTAGGGGATCCCATTAAAATGATCCTAAAAAATGATCCAGTCAAAGAACATTGAACTTCCTAAGTTTCAAAATTATCTTGAACTTGAAATGAATGTTGGCCTTGCCGTTGCACCAAGAGGTTGACCTGTTGATTCCTTATATAAGTGTTAGATAATATCCATGAGAGTTGGTTAAACCATGTCACGAATCACATAATTAGTGTTGATCAAGGGTTGGAAGTGCTGAGCTTCCAACAATCCCCCCATGTGACCATGGGATTCAAAGCTGCGACTCGACTCTGATACCAATTGTTGGCCTTACTTGCACCAAAAAGTCAACCTGTCAATGCCCAATACAAGCATCAGATAAGATCCAAAAGAGGTATTTAAACCATGTTGTGAATCACATGTTCAACACTAATCAAGGGGTGGAAGTGCTGAGCTTCCAATAATAAAATCCTCCTGGTCTATTGAAAAGGATTTTTGCCATTATCATAGAACAAAAGGTCATAAGACACAAAATTGTGTTAAGCTAAAGCATCTCATCCAAGACCTTATTGATCAAGGGGAAGTAAGTGTTGATCAAAATCTTGAAAACTCTTGAAATAAAGATCTAGGAATCTATAAACATACAATGCTCAATCATGGGAAAGCTAAAGGTTCTAGAAATATGTCGAGTTATAACAATGTGAACCATACCTATGATAACATAGTAGGACATATCAATACTACTCATCCTTCACAAGATGAGGAATTGGACATATATCAATATACTTTCCTAATACAAGATCAAGATCGATCAATACTATCTAGAAATGTTCTATATCAAAATGATGGAATTAAATATGTCTCAGATTGTAACATAACTCCCTCATTTGACTTCATGATTGGACATATTGTAGAAGTTCCACTACAAAAAGAAGCCTCTATCACCTCATTTGAATCCATTAAGACTATTCAAGAGTCTTCCATCCATACTGCACCATCAAATCAAGGTCCATGTCAAGAATATAATCTCGAGTATAATGAAATTTTCTCCAAAACAAGTCAAGATCAAGATCCCATATCTTCAAAGTACTATCATGATCTACATAGTATTTTCCAATTTGTTAAAGATAGTTTCTCTAAGATAAGTTAAGGTGAAGAGTCAACTTCCCCAAAATACTATCATGACCTGATGAGTATTTTTTAATCCATTTAGGATTTTATGAAAGATGACCATACTCATACACCAAACACTCCTATATCTACCCATGAGGTGCTTAATTCTAATGGAAACATAGATGATCTTCCTCTAAAAAAAGAGTCTCCTACTCTTGACATCCTTACACATGATCAAGCAATGATATAATTCACAAAGCTTCATGGTGGCATTCCAGACACAGATCATGAAGAAGATTACTACATTCATTGTGAATCAAAACATCTTTTGAAGAAAAAACATGATCAACGCATAGAAGATTACTACTTTTGAAGATTCCCATCAAAGCATAGAAGAAGTAGCACCATCTTTCTAAGACAAATCATATTCGGTGACATTTTTTCAGTGGATGCATTATCAAAGAGAAGGATTAAACCTACATGAATAAAGTATCCTAGAAGTAGTGAAGATGGTTGAAAATCCTAAATAGCAAGGTATCAGTTGTTCTACAATCAAAGCATCCAAACATGTCAATGATACCTCCATAATACTAGGGGAAACTTTATCTAATGCAAACATCAACATGGGAGTCATGAAGAGTCCTTATGATAAAAATACTACCAACACTTCAAAAATCCATGTCATGAATCGTCATCCTCATGTCTTTTCACCTACTAATTAGGACCAATAGAAAGCAACAAATCTATATAAAAAAGAGTATTTCATAGAAGAAAAAGAATTGACATGTCATAAAATTCAAATGAGTGCCAAAGAAAAATAAAGAAAATAGTCCCTATCAAACTCCACTAGTCAAAGAAACTATGGGACAACATAAAAAAGAGAATTACATTCATCAAAGATGTCCACCAATGCAAAATAAGGCTTCAAGAGCAACATACAAAGTATATGATAGATTTAGTCCTAATTCCACTTGGAACTCCATATCCACCTTTCATTGGTCATCTCCCAAGCTTGGAGAATCAAATATCCATTATCCAAAATATCGACCAATCCATCTACATCCCATATCTCTCATTGCATTCTACCATCCACTTTGAAATCAATGATATCCAAATCTCGCATTGACCTTGTCTTGGCAGTAACTCTTTATCATAAGGACTCTAAGGGCATTGTATCACAATATGTGCATCTAGGTGAGGTTAACTCCAGTATCGACAAAGAATACATGAACATTCAGGGGTTACATACAAGCACCCATATCTTGGAAAGGAAACTTCTACAAGAAGGATATCATTGGCACATCATGATTGCAAAGTACCATCTACATCAACACAACCAGGTGGTCGAGCATAAACCTTCAAAAATTCAAAAAATCATACAACATAAAAATATAAAAAAATCAAGAAAAAATAAAGAGAAAAATCATCCTCTAGTGAAAATCACTTTGGTGGCACTTTGGGTAAGTACCATGATAAAAACTTGGAAAACATGTGTCATGAGTAGAATAGAGCATCTACGTGTGCCATTTCAAGTGGAAGCATCTCATCCTCTCCATAATAAATCCAAAATTCAATCCATCATAGTAAATCCCACCATTCATTAATCTAATCCATTTTCATCCAAATCTACAAATTTATCTTGATCTTGACAAAGGTTCAGGGTACACTTCAAACTTGCTTGTGGAAAAATCTTGACATGGTCATTGAAGTTGATCCTATTCTATCCCATGCAGTTCCATAGCCAATATCTAGTAGTATCTCATTGATCACGCTCTATCCTATCACAAGATAATCTTTAGCATCCTTCACACACCTATCCATCCATTATCCTGATCTATGCATCTATTCATAGAGCTCCATATGTTGCTAGAAACTAGGGGTAGATACTTGCATCTTGCTTTTGAATAAATCTTGATCTATGTACTATATCTCACAATGTGATCTCAACATCATGATCTAGGTATCATCTAGAAAAATCTTCAAAAAAATCTAGATAACATGAAAATCTCAAAAAAATTCAAAATAGGTCAAAATATAAAAACATCCAAAAAGGTCCAAATCCAAAATATTCAAACATTTCTAAAATCCAAAAACATTTACAAACTATCAAAATCTCAAAAACATTATCAAGTCCAAATAATCAAACTACAAAGCCTCTACATAGCTATGTAGGCAAGGCCATATCTAATGAGCCCTCAAGGCATAGGTTTGTCCCTTAGGTTCTATTCTCTCAATCCAAATATTCAAAAAATAAAAAAAATGAAAAAACATACATAAAATACCTAAAAACAACCTCAAATATCCTCAAAAACTCAAAAAAACATACAAATATTTTTAAAATACCAAAACAAACCCATAAAACCTCAAAAATCCAAAAATAACCTCAATACATGTCAAAAGAAAGTCCTAGATATATTTTGTAGCCATCGAATCCTTCATATCAAATGTGCTAGAAAGCTGAGTCTTAAGATCACTAATCATTACCTTGCTCTTTCCCCAACATGTCATCGATATACAAGATAGTGATTAGTATCTGATCATCAATAACCTTAATGTAAACATAATGATCTTCCTTGCTCCTAACAAAACCCAAATTCGATGCAAATGCATCAAACTTTTGATGCCACATCTTGGGTGACTATTTCAAACCATATAAAGATCTCTTTAACTTGCAAACCAAGTGCTCTTTTTCTTTCACAACAAAATCGTCAGGTTTTCATGCATATAAATTTCTTCCTCAAGATCCCCATGCAATAAATTAATTTTATCATCCATTTTCTCTGTTTCAAAATCATAAGCATAAACAATAGATAATAGGCATATAATAGAAGTTAACTTAGCAAAAAGAGACAAAATTTCACCAAAATCAACTCCCTCTCTAGGAGTAGCCCTTAGCCACCAATATGGACTTGTGCTACTCTAATCATCCATTTACAACAAATTTCATTTTAAATACCCACTTATAACCAATGGGCTTCCTTCCTTTGGGAAAACTCACAAGATCCTAGGTATCGTGCATTATCGAAAACCATCGTCTCCTCTTGCATATCCTGCATCCAAGGCTCACTTTCTTCTAAAGAAAGAGCCTCCCTATAAGATCTAGGTTCATTGTCAGTAATCAATAAAGGAAATACATTGTAACAAAAATTAGATGGGCTATACCTATCAATTGGATTCTATTGTCTTGTGGACCTTCTCAAGGTAGGAGTAAGGGGCTCTTGCTACTCTTCCTCTACTATATGCTCATCCTGCACATCATCTAAACTCTCTGAATCCTCTTCTACTTCTCCATCCTCTAATCCATTCGGTTGTTCTTCCACATGTGCATCTTGCCAACTTTTCAATATTTGTCTCGAAGTTCTCTATTTTTGTCATTTATTTCTCCTTTTGGATCCAATTTAGAACTCTTCTCTTGAGGAACGTGAACAAAATCCTCACAACCAAAGACCATTAAATGTGAAACATAAGGCTTTCTACCTATCCACACTTCAAAAGGAGTTTTATCAACAAGATCTGGACAAGGAGATCTATTAACCAAATAACATGTACTAGTTACAACTTCTTCCCAAAAGCATCTATCAAACTTAGCACCACTCAAAATGCTCCTAGCTCTTTCCATCAAGGTTTGATTCATTCTTTCTTATACCCCATTTTTTTGGGGTGTATATGGAATAGTCTTTTGTCGAAAAATACCTGCATGCTTATAGAACTCATCAAATTCCCTAGAACAATATTCACCCCATTGTTAGATCTCAACACCCTTTTCTTATAATCCATTTGCTTCTCAACTAAGGCTTTAATTTCCTTAAACTTAGTGAAAGCTTTATATTTTTCATGCATAAAATAAATCCAGGTGTATCTTGACACATCATGAATGAAAGTAATATACTAACGAGATTTTCCAAAAGAGTCGACATCCATTGGTCAAAAAACATTTGAATGAGTGATCTCTAATAATCTCTTATCTTTATTAGTCCCATTAGGAAATGATGAACTATTATGTTTACCAAACGTACAATGCTCATAAAAACCATTTTTTCCAACAAAATAATAAAAAATATTGACAACCAATTTTTTTATTCAAAATAGTCTTAAGACCCTTTTTACTTATGTGACAGTCCAATCTATGGTGCCACAACATACATTCATTTTTAGTGCTAGTTACATTGATAGAGTTACAAAAAGTGGAAGCATTAATCCTAAATAAGATCCCTACCCAAGATCCTTTAGCAATCACCAAACTCCCTCTTACCAACCTGTAACTAGACTTGCCAAATGCTACATGCATTCTAGAATCATTCAACTAGGATACTGAAAGTAAATTTCTCATAAGTATTGGAATATGAAAAACATGATAAAGGGTTTTAACTCTTCCACCATTGAAACACAACTTTACCTTTCCCTTACCAACAATCTTCTTCATGCTATTATCACCAAGGATAACTTCTCCCCCATCATAAGTTGAATATGAAGTAAACCACTCCTTGTGAGGAGTCATATGGTAGGAGCAACCTAAATCAAGAAGCCAAGCATCATCACTAATAGTGTTAGAAAAAATAAACAAAGCATCAAAATCACCATCTTTTGAGGAATTTTTCATGGAAGTATCTAAACTATTTTTCTTGTTTTTTCACTCCTTCACATGTCCTCTCTTACCACAATTCCAACACTTTACTATGCTCTTCTTGGGGGTTTTAGAACGTCCTTTAGACTTGTCTCTCTTTTTATCCCCTTGAGGCGGGCTCCTTTATCTTTGGACCTTCCTCACACTTGCAAGCCATCTTGGGAGTCCTCACTCATGGAATTTATCCTCATCTCTTCTGAAAGAAGTATAAAAATGAGACTATCCATCTTCTGTTCTGTACCATCACCACTTATGACAACAGTTGGATTTTCCCAAGATTTAGTTAAAGAACAAAGTAACAAAATACATTTATCTTCTTCTTCTATCTTAACATCTACAAATGCAAAATGACTTATAATCATATTAAAAGCATTTAAATGTTCCACAATAGAACCACCATCCTTCGTTTACAAAGAATAAAAATGTATTTTGAGATATAACTTATTTGTTTGACTTTTAGTTTGGTAAATTTCACCTATCCTCCTCCACAACTTGAATGTGGTAGATCTTTCTAAAAAATCTAGGATAAAATCTGTAAGACACAACCAAATGGTTCCTCATGCCTTCTTGTCCATTTTCTTCCAATATCCATTAGATGTTGATTCTGGTTTCTTTTCACTTGAAACTGCCAACCATTGATCTCTCTCTTCAAGGAGATCCTCCATCTTCGAATTCCACATCTCATAACTAGTGCCATTGAACTTCTCAATATCTAAATGAGAGGTAAAAGACATGGTTTTCAATATTCTTCACAAATATGCAAAACCCACAATGCACAAGCTCCTATTGTAGCCAATAAACCTTCAACACTCAAAAGAAAGGTGTCCTTCTCTTAACATAACTGTTAGCTTTCAATACCAAATGTTAGAAATCCAAGGTAAAGCTTGCAGTAATAAAACATAATAATGTGTTCGTAAATATGAAATTATGACTACATCCAAGATTACCATAAAGTGATTAACAATTCCAAACATGAAAGAAAAATCAGCAGTACCACAAGTATAGAATAACAAATGACACAAGATATACATGGAGAAAACCTTGTGGGAACAAAATCCACACCTAAAGAGATCCAATGTTTGCATTAATATTCAAATGAGATACACCAATATAACACTTTTCTTTGAATTCTGACATCACTTCGCTACTCTGAAAACCTGCAAAACAAACTCTACAAACCACCATCTCAGTGTTCCAATATATAGAAACTTGTGGGAGAGAATACCACAAATGGTATACCAAAACAACAAGCAAAACCACTTGGAAAAACCATGCCCCCCTTAGTGGAAAACCCATAAGCACGGTGAAAATATTAAATGATCATATGGCCTTCACATGGGTGCCTAACCCATGATAGCCAATCAAATTTGGTCAATACCGAGTGCTCCAGAACTCTTTGATGGATTTGACATGCAAGAACATGCACTAACATGCAAACTTGGGCACCCCACCATGAAAAACATATAAATAACATGCAAGGAAATGCATTGCAAAGTGGTCCCCACCTAGAAGTTGGATGCCCAATTTAGGAATATTCTTCTAGGATGCTTTGTAACCATCACCATAGTCGGTCAACCTCTTTGAATGCAATTACAATTTGTCATAGAAAAATAAATGATAAATATTTTATCCCTCATGTCCTCTAGAAAACTTTCTAAAGAACATGGAGGCACATAAATCAAATTAGGATAGCAATTATAATGTCTCTTATCCTAATATGTGCAAACATCCTCATGGCACATTGTAGTCTCGTATGAATGGAAACCGAGTTTACTACAAAAAAAACTAAGAACCCACTAAATATCCGATAACTAAAATATTACGCTAAAATAAAAGAATAACATAAATGGATAGAATAACCATAATGAACATAAACTAATATGATATGGAAAGGAAATGATAGAATGGAAAAGAATAAAGGAGACATTCATAAAAGGTCCACAAATGAAGCCTCCCGCTTGAAGCTACAACTACAAAACCTGCACACATAGAAATGAGAAAATGGTTGGGGCTATTTTAAGGGCTTTCCTTAATAAAATCCCTACGTAGGTGTTCCCACCTCCATGGGAAACCAAGTAGATAAAGATAAAAGAAAATAGATAAGATAAAGAGAATAGATATGCTATAATATTAATATGCTAATCAAAGGAAAATGATTTAATGCAATAAAGAGATTACAATTATGCTCCTTTGGCAAATGAGAATTCTGAAA
Organism: Sequoia sempervirens; assembly: GCA_007258455.2. Classification (NCBI taxonomy): domain Eukaryota; kingdom Viridiplantae; phylum Streptophyta; class Pinopsida; order Cupressales; family Cupressaceae; genus Sequoia; species Sequoia sempervirens. The sequence goes on from VDFB02094729.1 coordinate 42,442, forward strand.
GGAAGAGCATGCAACCTTTGAGACATGCCAAGAGTGTCAAATCATTGATGTAGAGAGACGAGGTGTAAGAAATTGAGAGAATGAGAGAATGAGAATGAAAGAATGCTTGAGAATGGAGAAGAATGAGAAAATGATCAAGATAAAGTGAGATAGACTGAATGAATGACAAAATGGGAGGTTTGAAAGAGGTATAGGCACACAAAGGGATATTCTTGGTGTCCTACAAGCTATAGAGGCATTACACTTCATAGGTAGGTGAGAAGTGTAATGTCTAAATGGTTATGCAATTAGGAATCTTTTCGGGACATTTGCACAACGTGTGGTTGTTCGTGATAAAATGTTCACTTTAATGGTTGAGAATGAAAGGATTAAGGAAAAAATTAAGGTTGGACAAAGGGGTATTGCATTATTGAATTTAATTAGTCTAAAGGGGAGGTTTATGGAATGCAAAAGTGCATAGGGTGCAATTTTAGGCATTGCATTGGTTCTCTATGATTATAAATTTTTGATGTTATCGTTGTTCAATGAATTCCATTCCTTATTGTGTTTAGTTTTCTTGTGTTTTGTTACTATGCCCTTCTTATATTTTTTGTTGCCTCATCATATTTAAATTTATGGGACCTTTTAGAAACCCACCTTTACCAATGATATTAAAAAATAAACAAGTAATATTATGGACAAATAGATTCTAAAATAATAAATGCTAACGAAAACAAGATAAATGTGAAATAAATAAATTTATATCTATGACCAAGGAATGAGTGAAATTAGGTATAACATTAAAATCTAGATGACCTTAGATTAGTGATGAGAGATAATTCTCTTACTCACCTTGAAATCAAAGAAGTATTTATGTAATATGAAGGGTTGAGTTTACTAATCAGGGTTGGATCCCAATTGTGAAAACACCCTGCACATGTGGAAATAATCTGTTAGAATGTATATTCTATATTTTTATTACATCTAAGTCACCAATGTATCCTCCGCCTTTTTTCATATTTGGGGATTGGTAGTATTTAAAATATCTTTTGAGGTTTATTTTTATGTCACAAGAGGACATGATCACCTATGTAAACCCTTAGAAATGTCTATAAAACAATGAAGATAATAGATCTCAACTAGGTGAATACTCTTATGATGAATATGTAGATCTAGATTTGTTTTAAATCACCAAACCAAAGTGTTTCTTCTGTTATATGAAGATAATAGATAGATAATGTTTGAAAGATGAGGATATGTGAAATGAATAGAATGGAATACCTTTAAATATAAGGATATAGTGAAAAAATGTATAAACATGTGTAATGTTGGCCCTTGGTGGAATGAAAAGGGCAAGAGTTAGCCAAAACTTAAATTTAAATTTTATAATTTTAGGAGGCAAGTTCACAACCATGGGGTAGACCCCACACAAAAATATTACTTGGGATATAAAAGGGCTCAAATTAAGATAGAAAATAAATTTATTTAAATTAAAGACCTTTGAATGAAGGTGAGTGCTTCGATCAAAGGGTACAGTTCAACCAAATGAGGGTGTATTTCAACCAAAGGGGTACATGGGTGTTTATTCAAAGGCTCTAGTTCATTTGAAGGTGTTTCTAATATTTTTTTGGGTGGCCTCCAAAACTTATTCAATAAAAAATTGTAATCCATTATTGTGGGTTCACCCCTATTCTATGGAATGTATTGTAAGGTGTGGTTGATATTCACCTCTTTCTAATTATAAGTTTCCTACATCTAAGCTAACCAAGTTTAGGAAACTAGTTGTCATCTTTTACTATATATAAAATATTGAATTAACAAAAAAATGACATGTATTTATAGACATGCCTAGGTTATTAATGATCGTCTTCTAGCAAGAAATTAGAATCACTCAAAACACACATTTAATTCACAATCAAGTACAAATTTATATCTTAAAATTTTTGCAAAAACTCACTTAAGCTTCTTACATCCATTTTGTTTTCATAGCATGCTCAAGAAATGTTACATTGATATTCTAATATTTTTATTATAATTGAGTCACATCTAATATTTCACTTATTTTTTGAAATAAGGCTCTAATATGATTTTAAAAAAAAGATTATCAATGATAGGTCAAAAGACACAAGAACACTAATTTAAAATCAACATATCACATTAGTCAAAGACTAGGCTATTCCAAATA